>JBAKBP010026266.1:0-31967 GCA_037953745.1 Lithodes maja | reverse complement strand
CTTACTTCTCTTACTTCTACTACTAGACTTTTTTGCAGACGATAGCTTAGTTTATCGACCAATTATCAATAGGGACGATTGCCTCCGACTACAAGACGACTTAACTGCGCTTGAACAGTGGGAATCCAAGTGGCAGATGACATTCAGACCTGACAAGTGCCACCATATTCGCTTCATCCGTTTCAACAAAACCATCCCATTCTCTTACAAACTTCACAATACCCCCTTAGATACAGTTTCCTCCCACAAATATTTGGGAGTCCACATCTCAGCGGACATGAGGTGGACCACACACATGAGCAGCATCAAAGTAAAGGCTAATAGGGCCCTGGGCTTCCTTCGCAAGAATCTCACAAAGTATAATCAAACATCAAAATTCTAGCTTTCAAATCATTAGTTCGGCCAAACTTAGAATACTGCGGCACTGTCTGGGATCTACACACTCACAATAGTATAAATAAATTAGAGGCCATACAAAACAAAGCTGCAAGATGGATCAGACATGATTACAGACATACGTGTACTACATCGGTCACTTTTGCTCAAACAAGACACTAGACCCCCTTGTAAGAACATAAGAACATAAGAAAATGGGAGTCTGCAGAAAGCTGATTGGCATAAGCAAGGCAGATCCCTGTCCCACACAACCCCAATTACAAAGCCCAATTATAGGCTCAACACTCTAATACCCTGAGGATCATCTTACCAAAACGGTTAGAGATTAACGCAGGATTACGGGGGTCTGCAGAGCGCTGATTGGCCCAACCCGGCTGATCCCCCTTCACACCCAACCCTTCTCGTCCATATGATTATCCAATTTTATCTTAAAGCCCCCTACCGTTTTTAATCCCACTATAGCACTTGGTAGTCCATTCTACCCATCTACAACTCTGTTACCAAACCAATATTTGCCTATATCTTTTCTGAAACGAAATTTATCTAATTTGAAACCATTGGTACGAGTTCTTTCGCTATCACTGAGCTTTAGTACATTTGTCATGTCCCCTTTGTTAATCCCACTAACCCACTTGAACACCTCTATCATATCCCCTCTAACTCTGCGTCTCTCTAACGATGTAAACCTAATTTCTTCAACCTTTCTTCATACGGAAGATTTCTAATATTATGGATCATTTTTGTCATTCTACGCTGTACTCTCTCCAATGAATCTATGTCCATTCTGTAATAAGGACACCAAAATTGGACAGCATAATCCATATGGGGTCTCACTAATGACAAGTAAAGTTTTAAGATAACATCAGCAGTTCTGTTACTTACTCCTAGAGATGAACCCGAGAATCCTGTTTGCCTTATTACGAACGCTTATACACTGTTTTCTAGGCTTCAAATCATTGCTAACAAACACACCTAGATCTTTCTCGCAGTATGAATTTTCTAATTCTAAATTACAGTAGTTAGTTTATATTTAACATTTGTTTGCATCTTCCCTATCTTTAATACCTTGCATTTGTCAATGTTAAACTTCATCTGCCAATTTACTGACCATTCATGTAAGGTATCTAGATCCCTTTGGAGGCACTCTATATCGCTATCTGAATCAATTGATCTCCCCATTTTAGTATCGTCTGCGAATTTACTTATCCTACTAGTTATACCTAAATCTAGGTCATTTATGTATATAAGAAACAACAGGGGACCTAATACCGATCCCTGGGGGACACCACTTTTGACTGCTCCCCACTCTGACTTGGTACCATTTATGCTGACTCTCTGTTTCCTACCAATTAGCCATGACCTAATCCATCCCAACAACGACCCTCCTATTCCATGTGCCTCAACCTTTCTCATCAATCTCTCATGAGGGACTGTCGAAAGCTTTACTGAAATCTAAATATATAATTATTATGTTCCTTCCAACAACCAACCATACTCCTAAAATCGATTAATGAAATTTTACATATCATATGACTTGTCACTATCTACTGCTTCATATACCTCTGAGAAAAAGCTAAGCAAATTAGTAAGGCAAGAACGTCCCTGAGTGAATGCATGCTGAGAAGAATTTATTAAGTTAAATTTTACTAAGTAGCTTCTAATTTTCCTAGCAATAATAGACTCTAGCAACTTTCCTATGATTGATGTGAGACTAATGGGACGGTAATTGGATGCTATCGATTTATCACCTTTTTTGAAGATCGGAACTACATTTGCAAGCTTCCAAGCTTCTGGAGAGTAACAAGAAGACAAATACGCAGACAACAACTGTTATACAAAATCACAAACAATTTAGTGGACATAGACAAAAATACATATTTACACCCTACAAACATACAATTTACGAGACACAGCCACAACCTAAAATACCACACATATCAGGTAAGTACAGACATATTCAGACATTAATTTTTTCCCCGCAGCATCGAAGAGTGGCATCACCTCGCATCTCATTAATTATTGCATTATATGTGCTTATAACACCTGGTAAGTACAAAACGTGGCTTGAATTTACGTATTTATGTATACTATTAAAGGTGTGTTCATCTTCACTGACGGGTCTAAGACTGACTCTGGGGTGGGCCTCGCTGCTGTGTCCTCTACTAAGCTCCTTCAGTTTTCTCTCCCGCCCCAAACCTCTATCTCTACTGCTGAACTTTTAGCTATCCAATCCGCTATTGACATTATACGTGACACCCCTCAACAGCCCTTTATAATTTACAGTGACTCTCGTAGTGCCCTCGAAGCGCTCCGTGCTTATTCGTCCTCCCACGTAATAGTTTTAGCCATAAAACACGCTCTCTATGAGATGAGCCTACGTGGATTCCAGGTCCAGTTATGTTGGATTCCTGCTCACATCGGTGTCCGTGGCAATGAAGACGCCGATGCTGCGGCTAAGAATGCTATTTTAATGATCCCTCGCCAGCCCCACCTTACGTTAGGTGATTGGCTGTCCTTACTCAAGCCTTCTATTCTTTGTATGTGGCAATCTCATTGGGATGCTCTACCCTGCAATAATAAACTCTGTGCAATAAAACCTTCTGTCCGTCCTTGGCCCTCGTCTTCCAGGTCTCACAGGTGTGAGGAAGTTTTACTAACTAGACTTAGGATAGGCCATTCCCGGCTGACTCACGGTTATTTGATGTCCACTCCCCGCACTCCGCCCCCTACCTGCTCCTCCTGTCATTCCCCTCTAACTGTTCGCCACGTCTTTGACTGCCCAGATACTGCCCGTCTGCGTACGGTTTGTTTTGGTACTAAATCATTCACTGACCTTTT
Organism: Lithodes maja; assembly: GCA_037953745.1. Taxonomy (NCBI): domain Eukaryota; kingdom Metazoa; phylum Arthropoda; class Malacostraca; order Decapoda; family Lithodidae; genus Lithodes; species Lithodes maja. Next base: position 28,733 of record JBAKBP010026266.1, on the reverse strand, counting down.
ATCCGATTCTCCGTCATTTTCCTTCCCCCCTATCGTCCGTTTTTTGCGTCGCCTTAAGCTCCTTTCAGTAATCTGATCCAATCCTTCGGGCCAGACCTATGAGCGTTCCGTATGGAGCTCAGTGGTCTGGTTAATCTGCTCTAAATAAATAAATAAATGGACAATGGTTTTTTACCCATAATCACTCGTTAAACGTCTTAACCCGTCATTTTCCCTGAGATTCAAAGCCCTCCCCATTTGCGGTGTTTTTTAATATTCTCGGGATAATGGGGCCGTACCGGTATATTACTGATGTATAGGTTTTGCCAATAATATTCTTGTAGAAAATATACAGAAAAAACAGTTTGGTTAGGTAAAAAAAAAAACACAAAATCTAAAAGTGGTTAAAATAATATAGATTTTTACCTATATGAGATTGTAACCGCATCTTGTATGAACCACTCGGTCTGTAAAATTACAGTATGTAGGCAGCAGGCTGTCTAGATATTTAATTTATGTCTAACTTAAGCGGGCATCACACTGGGCCAAATTCTCGTCAATCTCCAGTCTCCGTTTCCAGCCAGTAGCGCCAGCAAATTCTATCACACACACCAATCGTCCTGGCTGCGTGAGTCTCCGACACAACAATAACAACGTCCGACCTTAGCCTATATTGGTCTGTTTCACCTATATTGTAATGTATAGTAATATGAATTTACATCTACAATTATAATGTAATATGACTCAATCTACACATTAGTGTAATTTTTTTTAAATTTGAAGCTCATATGAGGAAATTTATATTTTGAACTTTTTCGATTCATACCAATCGCCGTGGCGTAGGCTATAGAACAGTGGTTTCACTTAACCCTCCAGCCCCGGCTATGTATTATATATATATTCCTCGAAATCCGGGTGTTTTGGCCGAAAAACGTCTAGGCTAGGCTACCGTATATTCGTTAATCAGACTGCTTCCCACATTCCCACGCATCCCCAAGCGTAGCTGTGTTATTTACCTGTAGAATGGCATTAAGTAGAGCTCTCTAAGTCAACTGGGTGAGCTGTGATGATGATTTCATTGGAGATAACTTTATGGCCAAACCAGCCACTTTACACCACTTTTCGATACTGAACAACAACATACAGGCACACACGAACAAGCGACGCTCTCCTTCTTGTGGCCGGAGATGCGGAGCGTCGGTCCAGCCGGCTGTTGTTTACATGCGTCGGACCGACGCCTCGCACACCAAGCTCACAGGCTGTGACGTCATGGGTGTTTAAGAGGTCTTCCGGGTTGCGTGGGCCAAGGTTTTTATGGGTGTACAAGAGGTCATCCGGGTTGAAGGGGTTAAACTGTAAAATAATATGGATTGATATTGACAAACTTTGTGGGAGAGACAAGAGACAAAGAGGCAGACCCAGTAGTGCTAACGGGGGAGTAGGGTACGGACTGGAGGAGCGGGATGGCGTAATTGCTGAAGGAATGGTAGATGGATTAAGGATTATGTTTAGTAATGTGGATGTGTTTACCCAGGACAAGAAAAGAGAACTGATATGTAGGTTGCAGGATGAAGAGGAAAAACCTGATGTCATAGCCCTACAGGAAGTAAGACCAAAAAATGCTAGAATTGAAAGGGAACTGGTGGAATATAGTTTGGAGGGTTTTGAGTTATATGAGAGAAATGCTATTAGAGCAGAGGTTGGAAGAGGACTGTTTATTTATGTAAGAAAAGAGCTCAAGGTTAATGAGGTGGATATGAGACAGCAGTATTGTGAGTATTTGTGTATTGAAGTAAAATGTGTAAGAGGATCAATTCTAATTGCCTCTATATATAGAAGCCCAAATAATAGCAGGGGAGAGGATGATAACCTACTGAAAGCAATGGAGGAGATAGATAATAGAGAGAATAAATGTAACATTTTGATTGGAGATTTCAATTTGCCAAGGATCAACTGGGCAAATTGTACTATTCCAGCGGGACAGGGTAGCCTGGAAAATAAGTTTATAGAGAAAGTGAGAGATTGTTTTTTAACGCAACATATTGTAGAGATGACAAGATATAGAGATGGGACGCAGGGGAGTGTACTTGATTTGATTTTTAGCAATGAAGAGGATATAGTGGAACATGTTAATGTGGATAGCCCTATAGGTCGTAGTGACCATGCCTGTATAAGCTTTAGTTGTAACATTAAATCAGAGAGGGATAATAGAAGCAATAGAAAAATATACATGTATGATAGAGCAGATTATGAGCTGCTGAGACGGTGTTTGGACATTGACTGGGGGGAATACTTGAACGGTGAAGACGCTGAAGGAATGTGGAGGAAAATTAGAGTCAAACTGGAGAATGCTGTATCCAAAAGTGTAACAGTAAGGGAATATAAGGATAAAACAAAATTGAGGAAAAGAACTAACCCAGAATTGCCAATGAAAAGAAAGCTTTGGATATTGATTAGAAGAAAGAAACGATTGTGGGAAAGATTAAAATTGTTAAAAAAGAACAGGGGGTCTAGTATAGAGGCTAAGGAAGTGGATCTGGAACGCAGACAAATAAACAATAAAATAAGGTGGGAAACAAGGAGGGGGGTGAAGGAGAGGGAGAGAGAGATAGCTAGAAATGTGAAGGATAATCCAAAAATATTCTGGAAGTACATTCAGGAAAAGTTAACAAGAAGAGTAGGGATCCCAGAGCTGGTAGGGGGGTTGAATGATGGGAGTAGAGCGGAGACTGATAAGGAGAAAGCAGAGGTGCTGGGGAAATACTTTGGGGGGGTACTAACAGTGGAGTCGGAGGATGCAGTGCCTACTATTCCCATCAAACAGGCACCGGCACTAGAACTAATAGAGTTTTCCCATGCTAGAATAAGAAGGGCTATAGAAAAAATGAACAGAAGTAAGTCACCGGGACCGGATGGGATACACCCAAGAATCATAAAGGAAGGAGGGGAGATGTTAGTAGAGCCATTGAAAATGTTATTTGAGGTATCGTTTAATACAGGACAAATCCCGATGGACTGGAGAGAGGCGAACATAACAGCTATATTTAAGAAGGGAAAGAGAAATGACCCAGGGAATTATAGACCAGTCAGTTTGACAAGTGTTGTGTGTAAACTAATGGAAACGGTAATTAGAGAAGGAATAATGGATCATATGAAGTCAAACCAACTTTTCAGTGGGAGACAGTTCGGATTCTTGCCGGGGAGGTCGACGGTACTACAGCTAATTAAGGTGGTAGATGATTGGATGCAAATTGTAGAAGATGGTGATGTAATAGACGTGGTATATTGCGATTTTATGAAGGCCTTCGATAAGGTCCCACATAAAAGGTTAATAGAGAAAGTTAGAAGCTATAATATAGGGGAGAAATGTGTGAAATGGATAGAAGCCTTCCTGAAAGATCGGAGACAGAGGGTACTGGTGAATGGAATAGGCTCGGGGTGGAGGGAAATTACAAGTGGGGTACCTCAGGGATCTGTGTTGGGACCACTGCTGTTCGTTATATTTATCAACGACTTGCCTGAAGTTATAACTAATGGAAGTGAGGTATACCTGTATGCGGATGACACTAAACTGTATAGAAGAGTGAGGAGTAAGGAAGATATGGGTTTGCTTCAAGGAGATGTGGAGGGCATGAAGGGATGGTCTGAGCATTGGTTAATGCCTTTTCATCCAAAAAAATGCAAGTACATGCGGATTGGGACCAGCAAGATAGACAAGGTAGGATACAGTATGTATGAAGCGATGGAGGAAGTGAATGCAGAAAAGGATATAGGAGTAGTGATAGACAATAAGTTAAATTTCTCAGAACATTTAGCGGAAAAGATAAACAAAGCCAATAGAATTGTAGGGCTGATAAGGAGGACATTTGTGTCACTTGACGAAGAAATCTTCAGGAATCTCTATACAGCGCTGGTTAGGCCGCACCTGGAATATGCGAACCAGGTGTGGGCTCCATATATGGTAAAGGATATAGAAGCAGTGGAGAAAGTGCAGAGGAGAGCTAGCAAGCTGGTACCAACGTTGAAGAACGCGGGCTATGAGCAGAGGTTGAGGACACTGGGGCTTCCGACACTGGCATATAGGAGAAAGAGAGGGGATATGATAGAGACTTTTAAGATAGTGTCAGGAAAGTACGATGAGGATGTGTGTGAAGGTATCTTCTTGATGCGGGAGGGAACAAGAACGAGAGGACACTCTAAGAAAATTTAGAAAGAAAGAAATAGGCTTGAGAAGGCAAAGAACTCATTTTGTGATAGAGTGGTAAATGAGTGGAACGCACTGCCCCAGTATGTAGTCGATTCCGAATCAATAAGGGAGTTTGAAAGTAATCTTGATAAAGCATGGGGAAGACAAGATTTGAAGTTTGATTATAAAACAAAAATACAGAATAGTAAAAATGTTGCGTCTGCTACCGCCGCCGCCAACACCGTGAACGACCGCAGCAGTGCAAGTACTGGTACTGAGCTGGATACACAGGCATAGTGTGCCTTTTTCCAGAGGATCTACTGTAAGAATACTGTAAGTAATAGGACCCAATCTATACGTTAATGTTGCTATGTTTTGCGTGTGAAGCTTATATAAGTAGCTATGAGGAAGTTTTTTGCAAAATATAGGCTATAGCCTGACGGAGCCCCTGTCGTTACCTCGGCACTAAACGATCGTTTATATTGTGCTGTTTCACCAATAATTTAGAGTAATTTGGATTTATATCGACACTTATATTTCAATATGACTCAATCTACAAGTTTGCGTGATTATGTTTTATATTTGGAGCATATATGAGGAAATATTTTGAACTTTTCGGAGGTTGTAGGCATAATCCTGTGTATGCGGGTAGACCTGTATTTATCTCAATAATTTGGTAATGTTACAATATATTTTTACATTTTACATTCATAAATAGTCCACTAATATACTAGGTTAGGTTAGGCTAGGTTAAATATATTGTTCAATGATTCTTAGTAAATAGGCATCTGAAAAACAGTTCCTTCTGCTACACAACCGAATGTTTTTGTTTCATACCAATCGCCGTGGCGTAGGTATAGGAAGTGGTTATTTAGCTGCAAGTGGTGTAGCTATTTTAGCATTAATTCACTTAGTTTATGTCTATCCGCAGCCCTTCTCACAATCAAAACACACAATTATGTAGCAAAATATATATTTCGACGTCATATACTTGAGATATCAATGAGATTAAATGCGAGCTGTAAAGAGGCTGACACTCTACCTCCATCAAAAACTAGAGCTTCCCACCCAGTGTGGGAAGCATCCTAGCTCCATCAAAGGGTGAGATTTGTGCTGGAGATTGACGGTAGCTCCACTTTTTGCTGAAGAGTGACGAGAATTGGCCCAGTGTGATACCCCCTTTAGCAATCATCTGGCAAGGTACAGGGTAGCAAAACAATGCAATGTTGTTTCAAGATGTAAATTAAGTCTTAGTTGAGTTACTTGAGTGTGAGAGGGAATACAGGAAAATGTGTAAGAAGTTGCATTGTTTTGGCCATTTAATCACTATGGGAACTATGAACCATAGCTATAGCCTAGGACTTACTTATGTCAAGAATTTAGAACTGTTACAGTATATTATATAATAATTTGTCTTTGTAATTATATATGTTACAAAGGAGATTGAGCAGCATTAGGCTGCTACCCGGTAAGCAAAAGACTAGTACCGGTACCTTATACAAAACAATTACGGTACTGGTACCTACCGGTACTGTGCTACTCACTCAAGAGGATCCAGAGGGATTCCTTGGGTGGAAACTTAGGGTCCTCAGGGAGAGGACAACCTCGGACTGCAAAGCTCCTCAACATTCTCTAGCTAATCCATTGCTATTTGAGGTTAACTTCAAGCAACCTTTCACGGCAATATTCGCACACTCTCGGTCACGACCGTTACGCGTCAAATTTGATAGTGTTTTTTTATATTTTTAAAATATATCCCACGGCCAGCTGTATTTGCCCCCTGCTGGCAATATGTATGATAAAGACAATACAGTACAGGAAGGATGTAGTATCCGGGCGAACGGTCGTCATGTTTACATAAGGCGTGCGCTCGCGGTTACGATCCCGTCTATTTTGACGGCTATTTTATGTTATTTGACGACTGCTGGCAATATATTATGATGATGACTATAAGTCATGGGGGGCTGAGGGGGGCAAAGCCCTTCCTCAACCTATTATTGTATATCACGGCAGTCAAAATAGACGGAAACATGATCGCGAGCATGCGCGTAGTGTAAAGAAGGCGGGCGGTACGCCCGAATACTACATCCTGGGGGGGTGAGGGGGGAAAAGCCCTCCTTGGAGGTGGTACCAGTAATTTCTCGTCTTCCCATTTTGTATTCCTAGCTTCCTCGCTAGTTATTATTCAATATTATATAGGCCTACCAGTACTATTTGTTGTAATTGCTATGACAAATACTTTAGTAATAATAATTTATGTCCTAGTACTAAGCATTTCAGTATTTAGGCAATGTGATGAGTAAAGATGAGAGTACAGTACATGTATAGAGGATGAAGTGTGAAAGGGGGTACCGGTACACATAGTAACAAACAACAGGGGAAGAGGGTTGTAGGAACACTGAAAGCAGTGACAAGGAATAGGGTGGTGAGCATGAAAGTAAAGCAGCCACCGCCTGATAGTAAGATAATCCTGACATTGACGTACTTGAGTGAAAAAGCATGGACATTTTTGGAGAAACATGAACCCATGTAGGGGAAACAACCTTAAATAAATCCTTGCTGCTTACCTAAGGGTAAAGCAGATTGGTGGATGAACTAGCCGCACATCACTGTAGAAAATTTGCTAAAAATACATAGAAGGCCTGTGAGTCGGACGGTCCCTAAGTTGAGTGTTCATTCCTGTAAGTCCTTCATAATCTGGCACAGATTGTCCTCATGGGGAACAGGTCCACTTAGGGCGTTGTGTGTATGGCCACTCTCAACGGGAGTTAAGCGCCAAGCAATATATAGATGAATCAAGGGTGAGAGGAGTGGAAATGAGTTACTTGGGAAGTGCATGTGGATACACATGCAGAGATAGACTAAAGAATGAGGAAGTATGAGAGTGTTATGGTGTAGATATGCTGAAGAGTATGAAGAGGTTCGGTCTTGTGGAGCATATGGCAAATGAGAGAATTACTAAAAGTATGAGAGTGAGGTGGACGGGCAGAGAGTTACATAGATACACAGACTGCATATACCCTGCGGTACCTACTTGGTAGTCCGGCATCGCGGTATTCCAGGCGACCCTGTTTTGCGCTGCCTCTGCTTTCAAGTTCTTTATTTTGAAAGCTGACCGAAGTATCTGATCCCACGTGTTTCTAGGTTTACCCCTACGCACGCCCATTCACAGTCCGTCATTTCCCACCCAGAGTGAATACAATAAAGCCTAGCTATTAGCGCTGTCTTGGTATGGCGCTGCCGAGTCTGGTGTGGAACGGATATGTGCCATAGGGGACTCGACTAGAGACTTACCTGGGCACTATTTTACGCCACACCAGTGTCAGCCACAATATTTGCATGGTAGAGTAGTGTTGTATCAGGACTATAGTTCAAGTTGCGTAATGTACAGTACGGTACCGGTAGTTTTGTTATCTTACAGTACGGTATCTTACAGTAGACGTTCTGGAAGAAGTCCTGTTAGACCTGTGCATCCAGCTCGGGACCTGCACTAAGAGTGGTGGCTATGGCAGTGGCAGGCAATACAATTTTATCATACTAAAGTTTAGCTATATAATTAAACAATAGATCTTGTCTACTCCATGCCTTGTCTAAATTATGCTCAAATGTTTGTAAAGATTCTGACTCAATTACTGGTACATGTTATGGTGCTGTGTTGTCGTATATAGCACTATTAAGGCTGGTGTGGTTGCAGGGGGACTTTGTTAAGTCTTCTTGAGGCATGGTTAGTACTGTAGCCTACTATGTCAACTTCAGTTACAGTGGTGATGGGCTGGTCTATCAGAGTGAGAGTTGAGCATTCTCTGCCATACCTATAGCTTACTCTGACTGTTCCTATTACTTCTATCTATTGCCTGACGCCGTGATCCCCGAAGGGGTGGCCACGAACGAACCGCCCCCATGCACCTCTGTCCCCAGTCAGTCGACGCCCCTCCCCCCAACCAGCACCGCCTTCGTTCATGTACTTCCTCACTCCATCCTTCCACCTCTCATTCGGTCTACCTCTCCCTCTCTGTCCTTCCACCTCGCTCTCATACACCCTCTTAGTCATTCTCTCGCTTTCCATACGTTCCATATGGCCGAACCATCTCAAGTTGTTCCTTTTCACACTTTCCAGCACATCTACCTCCACACCACACCTCCTTCTTACTTCCTCATTAGTCTGTCTATCCCTCCATGTAACTCCGCACGCACTCCTTAAGTAATTCATTTCCACTGCTCAATTCCCTCCCTTTTCAGCGATACACCAACATCCACTGCTGATAGTATTTCTTTCATGACTCCATCCATATATACAGTAAACAACCACGGGGACATCACACACCCCTGTTTCAAACCAACATTCAGGTCAAAGAACTCGCTCTGCTCACTCTCCACACGTACTGCCGCCTTTGCACCCTCATACATGCTCTAAACTGCTTTCAGCAACATGCCCTCTACTCCGTATATTCTAAGTACTTTCCACAAACCTATCCACTCTGTCATAGGCTTTCTCCAAGTCCATAAAGGCAACATACACCTTTTGTTTCTTCTCCAGATACTTCTCCACAACACAATTCAGGGTAAAAATCTGATCTACACATCCTCTTCCCTTCCTAAAACCTCCCTGCTCGTCGCCTATCCATTTCTCCGTTCTCACTCTCACTCTCTCAATCACTACCCAACTGTATACCTTCCCTACTACGCTTAGAAGACATATTCCTCGGTGGTTACCACACACTCCTCTTTCCCCTTTGCCCTTATATAGGGGGACTATTATGCCAGTCTTCCAGTCATCGGGTGCACTCCCCTTCTCCCATGCTAGTTTGCACATTTTCCATACCCATTCTATCACTATCTCACCACCATACCTCAACATTTCCCCACACACTCCATCTGTTCCTGGTGCTTTCCCCAACTTCACTCTTTTCATGGCTTCACACACTTCTGACCTGATCCCCACCTCCTCCTCCACTACTTCTCTTCTTCTCCCTCCCATACCATATCCAGCTATGTTTGCTGGCTCTTCATTCCTTACATTTAGCAACTCACTGAAGTACTCCCTCCATCTTTCGACTCTCTCTTACTTCTCGGCTAGCATTCTCCCATTCTTATCTTTCACACCCTTACTGTTTCCCTTGCTACCTTCCCTAACTTTCTTGACTTCTTTCCAGAACAGTTTCTTACTCTCCCTCCATTTTACACTCAGATTCCTTCCAAATTCCTCATCTACTCTTCTCTTACTTTCCTTCACTACTCTCTTCACCACCCTCTTACTCTCCACGTACCTCGCTCGTTTCTGTCTCTCGGAATCTTCATTCCCTCTACTACCCAACCACTCTCTATTTGCTTTCTTCATTTCTTCCACAGCTATTCTTACCTCTTCTGTCCACCATGCTGTACCTTTCACTCCCCTCCCTCTTCTCCTCACTCCACACACCTCCTCACATGCTGCACAGATCTCATCCTTAAACACCTTGCTCATCTCCTCCACTTCCTCCATAACTTCCAGGTCGAACCCACCTAGCCGTCTTTCCACTGCTCTCCTGTACTCCTCCCTGACTTCCTCCTCCTGCAACCTCTCCACCCTCCTCACCATTCCACCCTCCTCTCGCCTCCCTCCAGCTCTCCTCACCCACTTCTTTTGTATCCTAACCTTAGCTACCACTACATAATGATCAGACAGACCCCCTCCAATACCCCTATACACCCTAGCATCCATCACAGATTTCTTCATTCGTTCATCCACACATACATAATCAATCAATGACTTTCGTTCCACTACTGTCTTATCCTTCATCGTCAACATCCGTTTCCACGTGTACCTGTGGATCATTCTGTGTCGGAAGAAGGTGTTGGCTATCCACAGCCTCCTCCCCACACATACGTCCACAAGTGCACTACCATTCCCATTCACCTCTGATGGTACCCCCCACCCTCCCACCACTCCCTCAAATTTTCTATCACCCACCTTACCATTCATATCCCCAATCAGAAATATTCTTTCATTCTTGTCAAACTTCTCCAGGCATGCCTCCACATTCATCCAGAACTCCTCTTTCTTTCTTTCAAGTATATCTTCTGTCGGGACATACACGCATACAATCACCCACGTTTGTATTCCTACTTTCATTCTCACCCACACAATCCTTGAACCCACAGACCCATACTCTCTTACACATTCCTTCCATTTGCTACTTACAAACAAACATGCACCTTCTCTCGCTGTTCCTTCACTCACTCCAGCACACACACCCATTCCACACTCCCACTCTCTCACATCTGAACCTTTCCATTTGGTCTCTGTCATTCCACATACATCCAGCCTGGCATTTACTAACACTTCCAGAACCTCTCTCTCTTTTGTGCCATCATTCATGCCACTAACATTCCACGTAGCCATTCTCAGAATGTCCGAAGGCATGTCCTTAGTCGGTCGTGGTTCGTCAACGTTGGTTCCGTCCGCATCCGAGGCTGTTCGTTCGTTTTTCTTTGCTTAGATATTTTTTCCGGGTGGGGGTCGCAAGCCCACCGACCCAACCTCTTTAGTCGCCTCTTACGACACGCAGAAGGCACGTGGGGCATATTCTATTCCCTAACCCCCAGGGGGAATATCCTATTACCTTACCTTTTGATACCTTTTGATGTGTTCTCCACTTACTTATTATATATATTCTAAATCTCAAGTAGCGGCGTCTCTTCCGTTGATTGACCTCCCTACTGTCAACCTCAAGGTTGGCAGACTGGGAGCCAAAGCGTCACACTTTACCTTTGCCCCTCAACTTTCCCTTCATAATTGTTGAGGGGCACAGGGCCTTGGGTGGGGATTTGGTGTCCCGGGTGTTTCCGCACCCTCCTCACTCCTCACCTGGGAGCGACTTCGGTCAACTGGGCTTTCTTAGTGGTAAGCAGGGAGGTTCTGTGGGCAGTGCTCGGTTATACTTTTACTTGAACTTATGTAAAATTATTTGGTACTTTTTACACTCCTGCAGATAACATGGATATGGAGGTGATGCTAAATGTAAGGAATGAAACGCCAGCAAACATAGTTGGATGGGGTATGGGAGGGAGAAGAAGAGACGTAGTGGAGGAGGAGGCTGGGTTCAGGAGGTCAGAAGTGTGTGAAGCCATGAAAAGAGTGAAGGTGGGGAAAGCACCAGGAATAGATGGATTGTATGGGGAAATGCTGAGGTATGGTGGTGAGATAGTGATCAAATGGGTATGGAAAATGTACAAACTAGCATGGGAGAAGGGGAGTGCACCTGATGACTGGAAGACAGGCATAATAGTCTCCCTATATAATGGTAAAGGGGAAAGAGGAGTGTGTGGTAACCACCGAGGAATAATTCTTCTAAGCGTAGTAGGGAAGGTGTAGCCTACAGTAGGGTAGTGATTGAGAGAGAGAGCGAGAACGGAGAAATAGATAGGTGACGAGCAGGGCGAATGAGGAAGTAAGAAGGAGGTGTGGTTTGGAGGTAGATGTGCTGGAAAGTGTGAAAAGGAACACCTTGAGATGTTTCGGCAATATGGAACGTATGGGAAGCGAGAGAATGACTAAGAGGGTGTACGAGAGGGAGGTCTAGCGAAAAAAATAAAAAAACAAATGAATAGATTAATTTATTGACCAAAGAAACAGACACTAGGCTATCCCCTTAATATTGGAATGAGAAAGCAGGGTTTCAAGCGAAGGCCATGTTTAATATTTTAAGTCTTTATTATTGTATTTTATGTAAAGATAGAATGTTGGGTTATGGTTCAAATTATGTCTTTGAAAGTGATCAAATGGCCAAAACACTGCTATTTTATGTTAATTTTCTTGTATTCCTTCACATAGCCTATTCTTTCAAGTCTTCAAACAAAAGGGCTCCAGTTTGACACCCTGTAAAGAATATTGGATAGCCTAACTTACATGATAATCCATTGTTTTGATGAGTTTATCACTTCCAAGGACGTAGTAAGAACTGTGAAGCATTAGTTTATCTGTGTATATGTTGTTGTTGTTCCCCAGGCTGTCTGACTGAACAGCCCCAAGGTCCCGAGCAAGGGCAATGCCATAACCAAGCACCCCCATAGAACCCTCCCAGCTTTACCACAAGAAAGCCAAGGGGACCGAAGCCGCTCCAAGGCTAGGGGCTGAGGAGGGTCCGGAAATGCCCGAAAATGGCTTGGGCATGGTAGCAACTAACTTGGGGATAAATATAGAGAGATAAACAGATTTTTTGTTTTTTTTTTTCTTCCAGAGGTAAGCACCGATATTATATTACAGTATATCACATGCATTCCTTGGTAGTAAGAGACTATTTGGACAATATTGGAGAGCATTGTGTGTGTGTGTGTGTGTGTGTGTGTGTGTGTGTGTGTGTGTGTGTGTAGCACTTTAATGTAATTAGGTAATTGTCGTTGAGGAGACCTCTGGCCTTTACTGCCTGTTATTGGGGTGGGAATTACAGTGCTGTACTGTATTGTATTAGTGGTAACTACAGATAATGGTAGCCGGTGTCACAAAAGCGAAATTTCCGTCAAATTTTACAAGCTTCAAAATGTAAACGGTATGAAAACAAAGCCCGCCAAAATAATCTACTTTCATTTTAGTTTCCGATCTCATGGTGAAAGAGCCTCAAAAAAGTACTTGCTCAACGAAAATTGCTGCAAAAAGCGCTCGTGTGACACTGGCTTTAGGAAATGGGAAGAGTAAAATAAAGAGGGAAACACATTCCAGTGCTTTTATCATCTATTTATTATAAATGTTTTGTTCATACAACAGCCATATCCCGCGAGGTGGCTGCTTGTTATGTATAGTGTATAGACTGCATGTTGAATTACTGTTATGATACTGTCTTGATGGTGTAATGGTTAGAGTGTGTGGTAACCCAGGTTCGAATCTCGGTGGATCACATGCTTTCATTAATTTCATTGGGAGGTGTTTGGTGTTGGAGTGAAATTAATATAAATAGATAAATGGAGAGAGAGAGAGAGAGAGAGAGAGAGAGAGAGAGAGAGAGAGAGAGAACAAGTTACATATACACACAGGCTGCACAGACATTACGGCCCCTACTAGGCAATGCAGACTTAATTCTAGCAAAATTTGCTGCTAAGTGGAAGGTATGGATAGCAAAGCAGAATGCTCTCTCCCCACCCACCAGAGAGATAGAGAGATAGAGGGAGTGTGTGTGTGTGTGTGTGTGTAGTTGCACTTTATTATAGCGTGAATATTTCAAAATATGCCATATTGAATAATTAATATTCTTTGATGTTCAGAGTGTCAGCTAGAGTTGTATATGTATATTAGTGTATGTGTGTGAGAGAGATAGAGAGAGTGAGTGTGTGTGTTCATAGTTGCACTTTGGCATAGCGTTAATATTTCAAAATGTGTTATATTGAACAATTATCCTTCTTTGATGTCCAGTGTTTCAGCGAGATATGTATTTGAGAGAGAGAGAGAGAGAGAGAGAGATAATATTATTTGTACATTATAATTGTGTGTTGTTATAGAATATAATAATTGAATTGTGATGCCATTATTCCTAGAAGTGTTTGTTGGAGGGAGAGAGAAAGAATCATGGACATTTTTTAGAATATGGATGAATGGTGGGGAGGGAGTGGGTGTGAGTCATTAAGGGGGGGTGACCTGCAATTTTGCTCTCATTTTCTCTGCTTCTCTGGCTTGTATCGATTCTGCCCCATTTAGCCTACTGTTTTAAGACGTTTATCCCCATGCAGGAGTCGATTTTTTCCTGGCGAGCGATAGCGAGCCAGCATTGTAGGCTATGGAGAAATCCGGCTTCGCCGGAGACATTTTTCTATCAAACAATGTATAAATTTAGCCTGCTGTCAAAAACGTTTACAAAATATACGCTGGTTCGCTACCGCTCGCCAAGATCGACACCTGGATGGTCTCTCTCTGTCTCTATCTGTGCCTGTGTGTGTATATATATATATATATATGTGTGTGTGTGTGTGTGTGTGTAATAAACCTTCAGACATTTCGATTGGTCCTTGGTACCGGCGACGCGTGTCTGTCTCGTCCCCCGGGAATACTGCACACGTGTCGGTTTCTGTGGTGTACATGTATGTGTGTGTGTGTGTGTGTGTGGGGGGGGGGGGGGAGACTTATTTGCGGCTCGTTAATAATAAAACCCAAGATCAAATTATAGATGTAGGACATAACTGTATTTAGGCAAACATAAAGCTCTACATTATACACTCTAAAAATATATATGGGTATGGAAAGGGTAATTAAAGTGTCCATAATAATATATAGTTATAAAGGTATAATGGTAGTAATAAACCCATTAATCCTTCTGTACCGTCTTTCTCATTATATTCTGGCTACTACTAATCGATTTTATTCAGTTTAGGAATTAGGAAGGATCTCTAGCACTTAAAAGGCTTCGAACAATCTCAATCAACCATTTTAACGGCCACAGATCCTTTTTAAGCTGCATAAATTCGTCTAAATATACTTAAAAGAAAATTCAAAAAACGTCCCTGGTACAGAAGTGTGGTGAGGCAAATCACTATCAATATACCCAATGACTTTATGTACCCTTTCTCATGCTCTTTGTATGCCCTTGATTTTTAAAGTGCTGTACCCAATGTGTTTATATAACTTTGTCATGCTCTCTCTCTCTCTCTCTCTCTCTCTCTCTCTCTCTCTCTCTCTCTCTTGAATGTTTAAAGTGCTGTATCCAAAAATTTTATATACCTTTGTCATGCTCCATTTATACTCTTGAATTTTTAAAGTGCTTGGTTCAAGAGTGCCCAGGTAATTTCTGAAGTACGGTATACGGTATTATAAAGGTGTGATTATTTGCAAGATGACTGGTTGTAGCCTGTTATTATTGAGATACTTATAGGGCTGGTGTGAGAGAGAGAGAGAGAGAGAGAGAGAGAGAGAGAGAGAGAGAGAGAGGGAGAGAGAGAGGAGTCAGAGGACAGTGGTGAGGACGTAAAGATAATAAATATATAATACCAATGAAAGAGAGAGAGATAAATATGATTTGATTGTTTTATTGAGAGAAGTATAAATGTTACACAGGTACCGGTATCATTATTACATCATCTCAAAAGGGCGAAGGTGTATACGCAATCTTCACCCTAATTCTATCTTAAACTATGTCATTACATGTACACTGTTAGATAAATGGTACATGGATATTGATGATAATTTTTAAATCTACCTAAATTTACTGTAATGATTCAGAGAGAGAGAGTTAAGAGTTAGTTACACAGAGCTACACAGATACTCAAACCACACATATCTTGAAGTCCCTACTAGGAGAGAGAGAGAGAGAGAGAGAGAGAGAGAGAGAGAGAGAGAGAGAGAGAGAGAGAGAGCGTAGCTTCAAAGTAGGGAGTCTTGTTGAATGTTAAACAATTCATGTTAGGTAGGGAGGGGAGGTGGAGACCTGGCAGGCGCATGATTTACCGGTAATTCTATTACACTTCAGTTCGTCTGCGGGGAACCTACAGAGACTTCTATAGTTTTTGTATTTGTTTTATATAATCCCTTACCAGCCGATATTTAATTAATTAGCGGAATATTATATACCGGTATCTACTTTATCTTTTTCTTGTAATTATATAAATTATTTTGTTCTGGTATGTGCCAGGGTATATACATACATACAGAAATACATACATACTATGTCTGCAACAGATTTATGCCGGGTTTTCATAATTAACGTAATATTGCGCTACACAATCTTAGTGATAGCCGAGTAATGAAGATGGGGAAATGGCACATCCCTCCTCTCCCCATATGGATTTTTTTTTTGGGGGGAGGGGGGGGGGAGTGACTAGCCTATACTGTTTCTTTTCAACTGGCGGCAAATTGCAAAGTTCCCATCAAGAGTTCTCAGTTATTTTGAAGATTATGTAGTGAAATATGGTGCTAATTATATATACTAAGTCTTAGTATGATGCAGAGACATAACAGTTCTATGTTTCCATTAAGTATCGAGAAATTAGCTGCTAAGAGTAGTTTTATATTTTTCCCTTAAATATCGAGAACTTACCTGCTAAGGGATTCAATTTACCGTCAGATGAAATGAAACCGAGTATAGTATAGGGGGGTTACTTTGTGTGTCTGTCTGTGAGTGTGTATATGGACCATTGCTATAGATCTATAGGCTACCAGTAAAATATGTATGAGTATTGTTATGTCTAAACCAGCACGCCAGTAAGCATACCTACTCATATAATAGCTCCCTAAATACACCTTACCCTGTTATTTATATAAATCTTTGATGTTTATGTGAGTGTTTTGTATTGTGTGTATGTGTGTGTATATATTAAAGTACTGTAGTGGTAATGTACGTGGTGGTAACAGAGTGGTTGATTGTGTTGTGTGTCAAGCGCGCGTGTGCGTGTGTGTGTGTGTGTGTGTATGTATGTGTGTGTGTGTGTATTATAGTACTGTAGTGGTAGTGGTGGTGGTAACAGATTGGTTGTGTCGTGTCAAGTGCGTGTGTGTATTATAATTGTGGTGATAAGATAGTGGTTATATAATGTATGTGGTGGAGGGAGAACGGAAGGTGACCAGACTGGTGGTGGTGGTGGTGGTAACTTAACACCTCAATGGATGGTGGGGAGATCATCACGAAGAGGAACTTGATGAGACAGAGAGAGAGAGTGTGCGGGAAATTTGATTTAATTTGATTTTTTATTGAGATAGTATTTGTAGTATACATACATAAAATTGCATAAACATTATCTCAAAATGGCAAAGGTGATTATACATTCCTTTACCCTATTCATATTGTATCCCACATACATTTATGTATACACAAAAGCATTACACATAAATCTTAGAATCACAGACAAAAGTCAAGCCTGAGCTGGTTCCTACGGCGTATTACAATCTTCTAAATACCCTAGAGAGAGAGAGAGAGAGAGAGAGAGAGAGAGAGAGAGAGAGAGAGAGAGAGAGAGAGAGAGAGAGAGAGAGAGAGATTGGGGGAGGGGAGAGCGTAAGGTATAGAGTAGAAGTATGGTAGTGAGCTTAGACGTAGGGGAGGTATTGATTCCAGTTCTGAGTACGGTATTATCAAGTATTTACACGGTATTTCCGGTACTCCACTGTTTCTTTAGAGAGAGAGAGAGAGATAGCGTAAGAGTAGGAGAGGTATTGATTTCAGTTCCGGTATGGTATTATAAAGTATGTATACGATGTTTCCGGTATTCCACAGTTTCTGCTCTGTAAATAACATGTTTGAAATTAATAGTAGAACACCGTAAACTGACCACACAACACTCTGCCTCCCTACGGTAGACCACTTTCAAGCTTTAACGTTTATTAAGGTGACCGTTACAAAGTGGTGTACAATCTATCTTATTCTAGTTACATTGTAGTTTATCTTATTGTACCAGTACCTCCCTACAATCAACCTAGTTGTTCCCCAATTCGTCCCTCCGCCACGACCATTTCAAAGTCCAAGTCTCTCACTCTTGTCCTCTGTAGCGGGGAGGACCTTGTACCCCTGAGACATAGGAGTGCAGACCTGAGAACTCCAGCTTTAACACACACACACACACACCTCCCGCAGATCCTGCTTTAAGGTATTTTTCTACATTAATTGGTAGAAAATTATCCAGGTCGAAGGCCATTATATTCTAAATTGCAGGCTCACTTTCGCTGGCCAGGAAAAAAATCAACACCTGAAATCCTGAATTGGATGAACGTCTTGTAAGAGGCAAAGCAATGGAGTAATGCACCTTTAAGCCGCCTAATAATAAATGGGACAACACATGTGTATGTGTGTAAGGGGGGGGGGGGGGGAGCAGATAACAAAATAGCCCAACAACCTAAAGCGCCATTCGTGCATTAGTAGCAGCCGACTCTATTTTACCTTGGCATTTATGGGTCAAGAATTAACGCTGTGTGATTCCACGGATTTGGGGTTATTGTGTGTGCGTTTCTTCTTGTTGTTTTTCTTCTTCATATTTCTTTTTCATTTTCTTTTTCTTATTCTTCTATTATATTTTCAATGTTTAATCCCCCCCCCCCAGACCTTCAAGCTATAAAATAATAATTGTTCATAACTAGATAGAAATATGCTTTCGGCGCCGTTTCCTTATAATTACAGGATTGCTATCGCTCTCCAGGAAATAAACGGCGGTTAGATGGCAGGAAAGAGCGAATGTCTTAACACTAAACATGAGGGAAAAGGGGGTCAAGAACCCCCCCCCCCCCCATACTTAAGGTTGACTGATTATGTTTATGGATATGTTTGTGTGAGTTATTTGGTGGGGTCTATATATATATATATATATATATAGCTATCTTGTTACTATGTATGTTGTTGGTGTTAAGGCCGGTATATGTATAACGTGTGAATTATGTAACTCCTGTAGATCTTCCAATACTGCATTTTTTTTGTTATGCTGGTGTGTGTGTGTGTGTGTTGAGAGTGAGAGAGTGTGTGAGTGTGTGTTTAAGGGAGGTGTTTCTGTAAACTGTATATGTGGGTGTGTTGAAGGTGTCTGTGTGTATAAGCGTGTGAAGGTATATATATATGTGTGTGTGTGATAAGGTACCTGTGTGCGTGAAGGTATACACTGTATATGTGTGTGTGTGTGTGTAGGTGTGAGAAAGATAATATGTGTGTGTGTGTGTGTGACATTAAAAGCCAGTGTATGTAGTTGTGTACTGTTGTTGTTGCCAGGTGTGGGAGTGTTATTGTGTGAACTGCCCCCCCCCCCCTCCCCTCTCTCTCTCTCACTCTCTATATCTATCTCTTTATCTATCTATCTAGTATCTATTTATACCTATCTACTGTATGTATCGTGTGTGTGTGTGTGTGTGTGTGTGTTATATATATATATAATAACTATTTCATGATGGATAAGGTGAAAATTAGTTATAAGATAAATAACGATATTCAGTATAAACTCAATAGGCTTAATAATGATGACGAGCACAGACTATAGGAGGGTGAAGTCGGGAGAGCGAATACCGTGGAGTGTTTATATAGATACAGTACCAGTTCTTCTTCCTCCTCTTTCATCCCCTCCTCTTCCTCCTTCTTTGTCTTCCTCTTTCATCCCCTACTCCTCCTCCTTCGCCTCCTCCTCCCCCTTTCTTATTCTCCTCCTCCTCCCCCCCCCTTTCATATTCTCCTCCTCCTCTTCCTCCTTTCATCTTCTTCTCCTCCTTCCATTCCCTCCTCCTCTGTATCCATGTGTGTGCGTCAGTACATAATATTCCTCATGGCTGGTTTCGCGGTATTAAATTAGGTAAGTTGACTCTCTCTCTCTCTCTCTCTCTCTCTCTCTCTCTCTCTCTCTCTCTCTCTCTCTCTCGCTATATGGAAGTTGGAGCTGAAAAATATGGGTATTTTCTCGTCAATTTCCGATGAGAAAGATTTTTATTTTCTCATACTAGTTTTGGTATTTCGCATTGGAATCGATAACTAGACTTGACTAGGCCTATATGATTTAATAATGATTAATAACCGTCCTGGTGGTGTAATGGTTAAGGTGGCAAAAATATGTGTGTGATAACCTGGGTTCGAATCCCGGTGGATCATATATACTTTAATTAATTTCATTGGGTGGTGTGTGGTGAGATTAATAAAATAATATTAAAGAAACTGGAATATCATAACTTTACTTACGAAGATGTCAAACCACAAATTGCCCAAAAAGCGCTCGTGTGACACCGGCTTGAGGGGGTAGTGTTTTGTTTTTTGGTCTCTCTCTCTCTCTCCTCTCTCTCTCTCTCTCTCTCTCTCTCTCTCTCTCTCTCTCTCTCTCTCTCTCTCTCTCTCTCTCTCTCTCTCTCTCTCTCTCTCTCTCTCTATATATATATATATATATATATATATATATATATATATACCGTTACTGTGTATATATACACAGTATATATACACAGTATATATATACACAGTATATACACTGTATATATACAGTGCGGGGTACCCCAGGGATCGGTACTAGGACCAATTCTCTTTCTAATTTACATCAACGACATAGATGAGGGTCTCACCTGCACAATCTCAAAATTTGCTGACGATACAAAAATTGCAAATAGCGTACTCTCAAAAGAACAAATTGACGATATGCAACACAATCTAGATAAATTGTCATGTTGGGCCCAAATTTGGCAAATGAGTTTCAATGCGGATAAATGTAAAGTACTACATGTCGGATACCTAAATGAGAAAGCAAACTATTCGATGAATGGCACTCAGCTTAAGAATGTAAACAGAGAAACTGATCTGGGAGTAACAATATCGAGTAACCTAAAACCGAGTCAACAATGTTCAGAAGTTGTTAAGAAGGCAAACAAAATAATTGGCTTTATAGGCAGGTCATTTGAGCATAAATCCAAGAAGTTATCCTAACCCTTTACAATTCCTTAGTCCGCCCTCTTCTGGAATACTGCGTTCAATCTGGTGCCCTTATTACCAAAAGATATAAACAAGCTAGAACGAGTACAACGTAGAGTTACCAAAATGATACCTAGCCTAAAGAACAAACCATACGAAGAGCGTCTTAGAGAATTAAATCTATTTCCTTTACCCAGCGCAGATTAAGAGGCGACTTAATTCAAGTGTTCAGAATCATCAAAGGCATCGACAATATGAACTGTAGTAAGTACTTCACTATCAACCAGTCTAATTACACACGGGGAAACGGTTGCAAGATTATTGGTAAATCTTTTAACTCGCACGAATCTAAGAATTTCTTCTTCAATCGAGTTGTCAACTTGTGGAATGGGCTTCCCCGAAACGTTATAGACTGCAGCACCGTTGATTCATTTAAATTCCGCCTAGACAAATATCTCGCATCAAACCCGCGACTGACTGCGTTTGTAAATGAATGACTTTGTCCTCCCCTCAGTTACTAACCCATGTGTCCCCTACTAACTTCCTAGTCTGCCACGTTAGTGGCAGGGCAGTGGTTCCCTTTCCAATGTTCCCTTACCCACTCTAAACCACTGTTTGGACACTTGATCCTCAGTGTTTTGGAGGACAAGCAGCCTAGAAGGGTCACTAGATCTGTTGTTGCTTGATTTCCTTTTGTACTTCCTTTTTTTTTTTGTACTATATACCGGTAGGCCTATATTAAAAGCAAAAGTTTAGTTTCTTCGCTAGACCTCCATCAAACTTAAAAAAAAAAAAAAAACCTAGGCCCCCTTTCAAGATAAATTTGTAGATTTTTTGGTAGAAAAATTTCCGGTCGAAGGACGGTTCCTTCTAAAATTGCAGGTTCGCTATCGCTCTCCAGGATAAAATCGACACCTAAATGGCACGAAAGGTCCTAATATTTACAAAGAAATAGGGTGAAATGTCTTAAAATCGTCAAACTAACGGAACGAACGTCTTAAAACCTCAAAACTAATATGCTAAACATGAGAGAGAAGGGGGTCCAGAAAAACAACTACCTTCCCCTTAAATCGAGCATCAGGAAGCCTAGATAAAGGAAATGTAAAATCCTAATTGAAATGTGTAACTCTAGCCTCGTTATTGGTAAATAGGTCACCTAGATTATGTGAGAGAGAAAATACTGAGTTTGGGTTTGTAGTTTCATTTCCGGATAATTTCAATGAGATAATGGACTACCGGTCTATCTATCTTTCTATCTATTGTTTATATAAATAGCACCATAACTCACTACAAAATCTTCAAAATAACTGAGATATCGTGATGGGAACTTCGCAAATTTACCGTCAGTTGAAAAGAAACAGTCTAAGGTAGAGAGGGTAGGACCAATGCCCTGTAGAGAAGGCATTGGTAGGGAAGTATACGAATGCTGGTCACCTACTTTATTATGTAGGATGGGTCAACACACACAACTACACACCAAGCATGACCATACAGTATTATGTGGGTTTATACATATTCATACACACAGTCTCTCTCTCTCTCTCTCTCTCTCTCTCTCTCTCTCTCTCTCTCTCTCTCTCTCTCTCTCTCTCTCTCTCTCTCTCTAGAATATAAGAACACACTATCTAAGCTATTGCAGTAAAACATTCGTAGAAACTGCACAGATAGAGGCTATTTTGGTTTTAGTTTTCAGAATGAGGTTTTATCACGAGTTATCCCAGTTTGGTGTATGGACCGCACAGACTCGTACGTCCTAAACGGGGTGGTCCGCTCTAAGTTATTGGGAGAGAGAAATAATTATACGCATTGAATTTATAAATATATATATGACTTTTTATGGTGTAATAGTGGGCTATTAATATTAAGTACTGCGAGAACATGTGTGACATATACAGTGTGTGTGTGTGTGTGTGTGTAAGAGAGAGAGAGAGAGAGAGAGAGAGAGAGAGAGAGAGAGAGAGAG
Organism: Lithodes maja; assembly: GCA_037953745.1. NCBI lineage: Eukaryota > Metazoa > Arthropoda > Malacostraca > Decapoda > Lithodidae > Lithodes > Lithodes maja. The sequence continues at coordinate 6,292 of JBAKBP010026266.1, read as the reverse complement.
AGAGAGAGAGAGAGAGAGTGTGGGTGACGTAATAATAATAATAATAATATCGGTTTATTTCAAGCCGGCAGCCAATGGGGCTGAAAATACACAGACTTAACCTAGATCTTATCTAATGGATCAACAGACTGATCCTGGCAGCTAACGAGAGCGCCTACATCCTCCCAAGGGAGTAGGACGTGGGCAGGAGTGTGTGTGTGTGTGTGTAAGAGAGAGAGAGAGAGTGTGGGTGACGTGTGCGTGTGTGTGTGTGTGTGCAACTGAGAGAGAGAGAGAGAGATTGAGGGTTATAAAATGTATTGCCCTATACCTTTACTTAATTATCTGAACTCTGGGTTCTCGGATGACGATTTTAATTACATACCGGTATATATTTTTGTTCAGTTTGTTCTTCAATTAATATGAATATCGAAGTAAGATTTTATTGTTCATATTATCATATGGTCCAATTGAAGGTAACATTTATTCCATATTCTTGCTATACTTATTATGTCAGTTTTATTTAAAGTAACATTATTTATTAACTAGTATAATTTATGTTACTTTCAAATACAACCATTTTACAGTGTACAGTATGTGGAAATGTTTATCTATTGCATACGATAACACTAGAGGGGCACTCGGTAGAGCGCATGCCTTTCTCTGGCTGGTTCTTTACCATAAATATCATAGGCCGTCATTTTCTTCTGCATTTGGGTTCCAAGATGTGGTCCGGATCTCCTATATTAATAACTTCTTCATTGGCGCATATCCTATATGCCTACCACATTTCGTGTACTTCGGTTCATGCATTGTTTAGAGATCTTGAATACGGACAGAGGCAAAAAAATAACCTCCGTCCAGCTCCGTTGGTAGAGGTAGTAATAACCACTGTGCCACCGATGGCTCCACGCGCTCCGGGATTCAATCTGGGGACAGTGGAAGAAGAAAAAGAAGAATATGAAGAAGACAACTATAAAAGAAGAAGAAAGAAAACGAAAATTTAAAATAAGAAGAAGAAATAAAGGAAGGTGGCGAGGGAGGAGTTGGGTTGATCATGTGAGCACCCGACACCCACGATCGATTATTTACACCCACACTATAACCCCTCCTTACTTTACTAGTACCCCCCCCCCCCCCCGTCTCTACCCTACTCGTACCCCCTGATACAAAAACGACTATAGTACTAGGAGGAAAGATGCGAAGTGGCACAATAATATGAGAGTTTATATGAAAATTATCATAAACGTGGCTGTACAAAATGCAAGGGATGAAATATTACTTCGTAGACGGTAAGAGTAATTAATATATTAAAGATTAAATTTTGATAATTCTTCTAGCTCTATTTTAATTTTATACAGATGTATCAGTGCACATATCCAGATCCACCCATAAAGATTAAAAAAAAAAAAGAGGGGGGGGAATGGGGTATGCGCCTGAGTAAATAGATAGATAGATAGATATATAGATAGACAGATAGATACATAGATATATGGATAGCTATTCTGTTTGTGCACGCGCATGACATTAGTAAATAATGGCTTGGCGCTTGGCACTGGAGTATTCACGAACTCTATATAGCATTCAAAGTTTCCTGAGGCAGTTTTGGCAACAGATCTGACGTGATATGTCCAACTTAGGTTTATATTAAGGGGGGATGAGCGTATTTATTTTCTTTTTTATCTTTTTTATATATATATATATATATTTTTTTAGTTTCCTCCATAGACCCCGCTCAACCTTAAAAAAATACACCCAAGACCCTCCTTCAAGATAAATTTGTACATTTTTCGATAGAAAAATGTCCCGGCCTCTTAAATTACATGTACAGGCTTGCTATCGCTCGCCAGGAAAACAATTAAACCAAAATGACACGAAGTCTTAGTAGGCCTATTGAAAAATAAATGAGGCGATAGGTCTTCAAATAGCTAAACTAATGGGCCAAGCGTTATATAATCTGAACACTAATGGGGCTAAACATGAGGAAGAAGGGGACCATAAAAACGACCCATCTCCCCCTAAGAGTTACACCGAGGCTCGTGATACTGGACGAAATGGGAATATATTAAGTTGAATGTGATATCAGGTCAGGTCAGGTGTGAGTAAATTCATATCACCAACCCACTAATTTCTTATAGCCCGAAACTCGCAAGTGGTCAATTATCAAGGAGGGGCTTTAAAACTCCTGTCATCACGGTGCCATATGGTCGTAGGGTTTGTTAATTTGGCGGGTTCTGAGTGTAGTTAGGGGGGCGGGGGACCATTGCGTTCTCGCCTGTAAGTTGTCCTCCAAGGCTCGCTTCACTTCTTCCCTTGTTTTTCTCGTTTTTCCGGCGGTTTATGGCTATGGCTGGGGCTCGGGGGATAAAAAGTACATCTGGTAGTGGAACAGCTGGTCTCATGGTCCTGGGTCTGAATTATAGTGGGGATATTGATCGAAAAGTTGCGGGGAGTGTGTATGGCGGGGCTGTGTTGTGGGAGGTTATGGCGGCCGGCGGTAGATGGCACCACCAACCGATCAATCCCATGCATTCGGATCCGTCTCTTGGCTTCCTCTCGAGCCCACAGCAAAACACGATGTATAAACACACATAAACAAGCTTAATTCACTATTGTTACTAATATATATACGTTTCACAAGTTGATAAGGCATGGGTGCGCGAACGGGGAAGGAAATCACGAGGGGTTTTGACACGCCGAAGGTGAAGTCGATGGTGTGTGTCCGAGGCCGGGCACTTTCCATGCGAGGAACGATATAGTTCCAGTGTTGTCGGCACGGCCAAACTCCCATGGTGTGTTGTGGTGAGCGTAGTCAGAATAATCCCTCGTACCAGTGATACCAACGGTGTTTGATCTAATGTGTGTTCAGTGTTCTCGTGTGTGTTCTGGATAGCTAAACACCATCTTACCCAAGGATCTGTACGCCTTACTGCTGTTGCTGGAGACATTCTGGAAGAGGTGAGAGAGGGTGTTCCATTCCAGGGTGGGGGGCGGGAACGTGACTCGTGTGTGTACAGCCAGGGACACTAATCTCTGGACCATAGCACAATACAATTAAAGGGCATGATTAAGGTACTGGCTATAATACTATAACAAAACATTGGATTTATTATCACCAATAGGACCTGCCTAGGCCTATACCTTTGCCTGTTATTATTTCAAACCCATTCTATTTAGTGTATGTAGTCAGGGATACTAATTTCTTTTCCATACCTAAAGGAATACATAGCCTATGTGATATGACACACTAATAACTATTTTGGGAACTGATAATGGAAGGGGTGGGTTTCACTGAACCAATGCTCAAGGGTTCGTTTTACATCGTCAAAAAATGTCCACGTATTCCTGACCCCAATTGTGCGTGTGTGTGTGGGAATGGGAACACGGGATTGACTGGGAATGTCTTGTAAAGAAGATATTTTAAGGGGGGATGGGCGTATTTATTTGCTCACTTAGTATCTTTAATTTATTTTAGTGTCCTCCCTAGACCTCCATCAAGCTTATAAAAAACCCTCCTTCAAGATTAATTTGTACATTTTTCGATAGAAAGAAGTCCCGGCCTAAGGCCGATTTCTCATAAATTACAGGCTCGATAGGGCTCGCCAGGAAAAAATCACAACCAAATGACACGAAACCCGTTTTGACATTGACAAAGAAATGGAATCGGAGATCTAAAAATCGCCAAACTAATGGGCCGAACGTCTTAAAATCTGAAAACTAATGGGGCTAAACATTAGGGGAAAAGGGGACCATAGAAACGACCCTTCTCCCCTTAAAGATGGACAAATGCCACACTGTAAACAATCAAGGTTTGTTTGTTTGTTTGAGTACCAGCGACGTGTGTTATATTATATTCTAGCTATAATAAGACTATATTATGCAGCTTGGGAAGGATCTGTGGTAAAAATGGTTGGTTGAGATAGTTTGAAGCCTTATTTATTGCTAGAGGTCTTCCTAAGCTGAACAAATCGTCTAATAGTGGTCAAAATATGACAAAAAGGACGTCCCCTGGTACTGCACGGGTTATATAAACGAAAAATAAAAAATAAATAAAAAGGTATATATAACCTAGGCCTATATAATCATTAGGCACATTTATAGTGATTTACGGCACCTTTCTATCCTTTTATTATATGGGTTTATAATTTTCAATATTATATCCATCGATGGCAAAATTCCTAGCTCCCCCAGAGTAGATATTATGGACACTATTTATCCCTTTCGTACCCTTTTCGTATGCCCTGTAAACATCATGGATATGAAACAGGTAAATAAAGTGCCCATCATAATCGACCGGTACCCATTTAAGGGGAGATGGGTCGCTTTTCTAGTAGATCCCCTCCTTCCGCATGTTTAGTCCCATTAGTTTTGAGATTTTTAGACGTTCGGTCCATTTGTTTGGCGATTTTAAGACCTTTCGTCCCATTTCGTTAGAAATTTTAAGACATGTCGTGCCATTTAGGTGTCGATTTTTTCCTGGCTCGCGATAGCGAGCCTGCAATTGTCGGCCGGGACATTTTTCTACCGGAAAATGTACAAATTTCTCTCGAAGGGGGGTCTAGGGGAATGTTTCTTGAAGCTTGATGGAGGTCTGGGGAGAAAACTTAAAAACTAATAAAAATAAATATATATAAATTGGCAAATAAATAGCCCATCCTCCCTTAAAGTGCATGATCAATAATTGTCCTTTTTCTAGCCATTATATATTACAGTGTAGCCTATTTTGTGGAGGCGTGATCATGCAAGCGGTAACACAAAAACCTAGATAATGTTATTCCCCCCCCCCCCCCATAGCTGACCCTAATATAATTATATTCAACAACAGTATGGTATTTTTGAGCGCGTAAACAATGATGCAGGGAAATATTTGGGTGATGGGATTTTATGTATATTAATAATAATTGATTTTGTTATTGCCGCCCCGCCCCCCCCCCCCTCCCCCCACCCTTTTATAGCTGACCCTAATATAATTTCAACAACAGTAGGCCTATGGTATTATTGAGCACGTAAACAACGTTGGGGGGGGGGGGGGGAAGGGGGGTAGAATTTTAGGGTGATGGGATATATTCTGTTTTGATATAGGACTTCTGTGATTGCATTATGGTATTATATCTAACTCCCAGTATTATCGATGAAGCATATAAATATATATATATATATACCGGGTATATATATATATATATATATATATATATATATATATATACAGTATATACTGTATATATATATATATATATATATATATATATATATATATATATATATATACAGTATATCATATACATACACCCGGTGCGCACTCTCTATCTATCTATATATACCGGTAGCCTATATATCTAAATATCTTTGTATCTATATACCGGTATCTTTCTTTATCATGTCCAATGCCTCACTATACTGTAGGTAGCGCCAGCGAACTTGGCAATAATCTTGACTCCTTAACTTTTATACCTCGGAATGAAGCAATCGGGCTGACGTTTTCATCTTTTGAGAAGAGTCTACCGGGAATAGGTGTGGATATTTACAGCCAGTTTGCTCTAGGCCCTTTTTGAGTTACAGAGAGGTATAGGCGGGTGCAAAGGGAAAAAGTTGATTAAGAATGCAATCTTTAACTCTTTTCCTTTCCTTTAATCTCTCTCTCTCTCTCTCTCTCTCTCTCTCTCTCTCTCCACATTGAACCCTACTTTTCCACAGTCTTCCATCACATTCTGCATTGTGACGCTAGACGTGTGTGTGTGTGTGTGTGTGTGTGTGAAAATATGAACTTAGGAGTGTGTTTTATATTGCCTTGGATCAGCGTGTAATTATCCAACAACATTAGGTTCCCAGGTAAATCCAGCCAGGTGAGTCACCATTGTTCACAGAGACAAGCCACTCGCTAATAGTGTTGATCCGTGGATTGTTCAGTGTGTAATTCACTCCCTTGTTCGTCAAGGGGAATCCACGCAATGCGAGCTAAGCTCATTATTATCGCGCCTCCTTAACTGGGAATGTATTGCGTGAAATGCATGTTAAGTGTTTATGTATCGTTGGAATGGCTGTGGATGTGTGTGTAGTCTGTATTTTAGCCAATTGGCAACATCAGGAAACGAAGGCTTAGGGTTAATCTGCACGGTATTGTACCATTCTCACTACGGTACCAGTCTCACCCGAAGGCTTAGGTTAACTAGTAGCTTAGGTTGACCAGTACGATAACCATCTCACCTTGTAACCGATCACCAACCCAGATGGGACGTCACAACTTCGTCCACTTATTCCAGGTTCCTATTTAAACTGCTAGGTGAACAGAGGCTACACCGTTAGGAGACTTGCC
>JBAKBP010026265.1:0-31969 GCA_037953745.1 Lithodes maja | reverse complement strand
CTATTGGTCGATTATATTATAACTTTATTCTGGATACAATTGGACGATTATATTATAACTTTATTCTGGATACTATTGGACGATTATATTATAACTTTATTCTGGATACTATTGTCCGATTATATTATAACTATATTCTGGATACTATTGGTCGATTATATTATAACTGTATTCTGGATACCATTGGTCTATTATATTATAACTTTATTCTGGATACTATTGGACGATTATATTATAACTTTATTCAGGATACTATTGGACGATTATATTATAACTTTATTCTGGATACTATTGGTCGATTATATTATAACTTTATTCTGGATACTCTTGGTCGATTATATTATAACTTTATTCTGGATACTATTGGTCGATTATTTTATAACTCTATTCTGGATACTATTGGTCGATTATATTATAACTTTATTCTGGACACTATTGGACGATTATATTATAACTTTATTCTGGATACTATTGGACGATTATATTATAACTTTATTCTGGATACTATTGGTCGATTATATTATAACTTTATTCTGGATACTATTGGACGATTATATTATAACTTTATTCTGGATACTATTGGTCGATTATATTATAACTTTATTCTGGATAATATTGGTCGATTATATTATAACTTTATTCTGGATAGTATTGGACGATTATATAATAACTTTATTCTGGATACTATTGAACGATTATATTATAACTTTATTCTGGATACTATTGGTCGATTATATTATAACTTTATTCTGGATACTATTGGTCGATTATATTATAACTTTATTCTGGATACTATTGGACGCTTATATTATAACTTTATTCTGGATACTATTGGACGATTATATTATAACTTTATTCTGGATACTATTGGACGTTATATTATAACTTTATTCTGGATACTATTGGACGATTATATTATAACTTTATTCTGGATACTATTGGACGATTATATTATAAATTTATTCTTTATACTATTGGTCGATTATATTATAACTTTATTCTGGATACTATTGGTCGATTATATTATAACTTTATTATGGAGACAATTGGTCGATTATATTATAACTTTATTCTGGATACTATTGGACGATTATATTATAACTTTATTCTGGATAATATTGGACGATTATATTATAACTTTATTCTGGATACTATTGGACGATTATATTATAACTTTATTCTGGATACTATTGGACGATTATATTATAACTTTATTCTGGATACTATTGGACGATTATATTATAACTTCATTCTGGATACTATTGGACGATTATATTATAACTTAATTCTGGATACTATTGGACGATTATATTATAAATTTATTCTGGATACTATTGATCGATTATATTATAACTATATTCTGGATACTATTGGTCGATTATATTATAACTTTATTCTGGATACTATTGGACGATTATATTATAACTTTATTCTGGATACTATTGGTCGATTATATTATAACTTTATTCTGGATACTATTGGTCGATTATATTATAACTTTATTCTTGAGACAATTGGTCGATTATATTATAACTTTATTTTGGATACTATTGGACGATTATATTATAACTTTATTCTGGATAATATTGGACGATTATATTATAACTTTATTCTGGATACTATTGGACGATTATATTATAACTTTATTCTGGATACTATTGGTCGATTATATTATAACTTTATTCTGGATACTATTGGTCGATTATATTATAACTTTATTCTGGATACTATTGGTCGATTATATTATAACTTTATTCTGGATACTATTGGTCGATTATATTATAACTTTATTCTGGATACTATTGATCGATAATATTATAACTTTATTCTGGATACTATTGGCCGATTATATTATAACTTTATTCTGGATACTATTGGACGATTATATTATAACTTTATTCTGGATACTATTGATCTATTATATTATAACTTTATTCTTGATACTATTGGACGATTATATTATAACTTTATTCTGGATACTATTGGACGATTATATTATAACTTTATTCTGGATACTATTGGACAATTATTTTATAACTTTATTCTGGATACTATTGGTCGTTTATATTATAACTTTGTTCTGGATACTATTGGACGATTACATTATAACTTTATTCTGGATACTATTGGTCGATTATATTATAACTTTATTCTGGATACTATTGGTCGATTATATTATAACTTTATTCTGGATACTATTGGTCGATTATATTATAACTTTATTCTGGATACAATTGAACAATTATATTATAACTTTATTCTGGACACTATTGGACGATTATATTATAACTATTCTGGATACTATTGGTCGATTATATTATAACTTTATTCTGGACACTATTGGACGATTACATTATAACTTTATTCTGGATACTATTGGTCGATTATATTATAACTTTATTCTGGATACTATTGGTCGATTATATTATAACTTTATTCTGGATACTATTGGTCGATTATATTATAACTTTATTCTGGATACTATAGGTCGATTATATTATAACTTTATTCTGGATAGTATTGGTCGATTATATTATAACTTTATTCTGGATACTATTGGTCGATAATATTATAACTTTATTCTGGATACTATTGGACGATTATATTATAACTTTATTCTGGATACTATTGGACGATTATATTATAACTTTATTCTGGATACTATTGGTCGATTATATTATAACTTTATTCTGGATACTATTGGTCGATTATATTATAACTTTATTCTGGATACTATTGGACGATTATATTATAACTTTATTCTGGATACTATTGGACGATTATATTATAACTTTATTCTGGATACTATTGGACGATTATATTATAACTTTATTCTGGATACTATTGGACGATTATATTATAACTTTATTCTGGATACTATTGGACGATTATATTATAACTTTATTCTGGATACTATTGGTCGATTATATTATAACTTTATTCTGGATACTATTGGTCGATTATATTATAACTTTATTCTGGATACTATTGGTCGATTATATTATAACTTTATTCTGGATACTATTGGACGATTATATTATAACTTTATTCTGGATACTATTGGACGATTATATTATAACTTTATTCTGGATACTATTGGACGATTATATTATAACTTTATTCTGGATACTATTGGACGATTATATTATAACTTTATTCTGGATACTATTGGTTGATTATATTATAACTTTATTCTGGATACTATTGAACGATTATATTATAACTTTATTCTGGACACTATTGGACGATTATATTATAACTATTCTTGATACTATTGGTCGATTATATTATAACTTTATTCTGGACACTATTGGACGATTATATTATAACTTTATTCTGGATACTATTGGTCGATTATATTATAACTTTATTCTGGATACTATTGGTCGATTATATTATAACTTTATTCTGGATACTATTGGTCGATTATATTATAACTTTATTCTGGATACTATTGGTCGATTATATTATAACTTTATTCTGGATACTATTGGTCGATTATATTATAACTTTATTCTGGATATTATAGGTCGATTATATTATAACTTTATTCTGGATACTATTGGTCGATTATATTCTAAATTTATTCAGGATACTATTGGACGATTATATTATAACTTTATTCTGGATACTATTGGTCGATTATATTATAACTTTATTCTGAATACTATTGGACGATTATATTATAACTTTATTCTGGATACTATTGGTCGATTATATTATAACTTTATTCTGGATACTATTGGTCGGTTATATTATAACTTTATTCTGGATACTATTGGACGATTATATTATAACTATTCTGGATACTATTGGTCGATTATATTATAACTTTATTCTGAATACTATTGGACGATTATATTACAACTTTATTCTGGATACTATTGGACGATTATATTATAACTTTATTCTGGATACTATTGGTCGATTATATTATAACTTTATTCTGGATACTATTGGTCGATAATATTATAACTTTATTCTGGATACTATTTGCCGATTATATTATAACTTTATTCTGGAGACTATTGGTCGATTATATTATAACTTTATTCTGGATACTATTGGACGATTATATTATAACTTTATTCTGGGTACTATTGGACGATTATATTATAACTTTATGCTGGATACTATTGGACGATTATATTATAACTTTATTCTGGATACTATTGGACGATTATATTATAACTTTATTCTGGACACTATTGGACGATTATATTATAACTTTATTCCGGATACTATTGGACGATTAGATTATAACTTTATTCTGGATACTATTGGACGATTATATTATAACTTTATTCTGGATACTATTGGTCGATTATATTATAACTTTATTCTGGATATTATTGGACGATTATATTATAACTTTATTCTGGATACTATTGGTCGATTATATTATAAATTTATTCTGGATACTATTGGTCGATTATATTATAACTTTATTCTGGATACTATTGGACGATTATTTTATAACTTTATTCTGGATACTATTGGTCGATTATATTATAACTTTATTCTGGATACTATTGGTCGATTATATTATAACTTTATTCTGGACACTATTGGACGATTATATTATAACTTTGTTCTGGATACTATTGGACGATTATTTTATAACTTTATTCTGGATTCTATTGGTCGATTATATTATAACTTTATTCTGGATACTATTGGTCGATTATATTATAACTTTATTCTGGATACTATTGGACGATTATATTATAACTATTCTGGATACTATTGGACGATTATATTATAACTTTATTCTGGATACTATTGGACGATTATATTATAACTTTACTCTGGATACTATTGGTCGATTATATTATAACTTTATTCTGGATACTATTGGACGATTATATTATAACTTTATTCTGGATACTATTGGTCGATTATATTATAACTTTATTCTGGATACTATTGGACGATTATATTATAACTTTATTCTGGATACTATTGGACGATTATTTTATAACTTTATTCTGGATACTATTGGTCGATTATATTTTAACTTTATTCTAGATACTATTGGTCGATTATATTATAACTTTATTCTGGACACTATTGGACGATCATATTATAACTTTATTCTGGATACTATTGGACGATTATTTTATAACTTTATTCTGGATACTATTGGTCGATTATATTATAACTTTATTCTGGATACTATTGGTTGATTATATTATAACTTTATTCTGGATACTATTGGTCGATTATATTATAACTTTATTTTGGATACTATTGGTCGATTATATTTTAACTTTATTCTGGAGACTATTGGTCGATTATATTATAACTTTATTCTGGATACAATTGGACGATTATATTATAACTTTATTCTGGATACTATTGGACGATTATATTATAACTTTATTCTGGATACTATTGGCCGATTATATTATAACTTTATTCTGGATACCATTGGTCGATTATATTATAGCTCTATTCTGGATACGATTGGTCTATTATATTATAACTTTATTCTGGATACTATTGGACGATTATATTATAACTTTATTCTGGATACTATTGGACGATTATATTATAACTTTATTCTGGATACTATTGGTCGATTATATTATAACTTTATTCTGGATACTATTGGTCGATTATATTATAACTTTATTCTGGATACTATTGGTCGATTATTTTATAACTCTATTCTGGATACTATTGGTCGATTATATTATAACTTTATTCTGGATACTATTGGACGATTATATTATAACTTTATTCTGGATACTATTGGACGATTATATTATAACTTTATTCTGGATACTATTGGTCGATTATATTATAACTTTGTTCTGGATACTATTGGTCGATTATATTATAACTTTATTCTGGATACTATTGGTCGATTATATTATAACTTTATTCTGGATACTATTGGTCGATTATATTATAACTTTATTCTGGATACTATTGGACGATTATATTATAACTTTATTCTGGATACTATTGGTCGATTATATTATAACTTTATTCTGGATACTATTGGACAATTATATTATAACTTTATTCTGGAAACTATTGGTCGATTATATTATAACTTTATTCTGGATACTATTGGACGATTATATTATAACTTTATTCTGGATACCATTGGACGATTATTTTAAAACTTTATTCTGGATACTATTGGTCGATTTATATTATAACTTTATTCTGGATACTATTGGTCGATTATATTATAACTTTATTCTGGACACTATTGGACGATTATATTATAACTTTATTCTGGATACTATTGGACGATTATTTTATAACTTTATTCTGGATACTATTGGTCGATTATATTATAACTTTATGCTGGATACTATTGGTTGATTATATTATAACTTTATTCTGGATGCTATTGGTCGATTATATTATAACAAATATTCTGGATACTATTGGTCGATTATATTATAACTTTATTCTGGATACTATTTGTCGATTATATTATAACTTTATTCTGGATACAATTGGACGATTATATTATAACTTTATTCTGGATACTATTGGACGATTATATTATAACTTTATTCTGGATACTATTGGCCGATTATATTATAACTATATTCTGGATACTATTGGTCGATTATAATTTAACTGTATTCTGGATACCATTGGTCTATTATATTATAACTTTATTCTGGATACTATTGGACGATTATATTATAACTTTATTCAGGATACTATTGGACGATTATATTATAACTTTATTCTGGATACTATTGGTCGATTATATTATAACTTTATTCTGGATACTATTGGTCGATTATATTATAACTTTATTCTGGATACTATTGGTCGATTATTTTATAACTCTATTCTGGATACTATTGGTCGATTATATTATAACTTTATTCTGGACACTATTGGACGATTATATTATAACTTTATTATGGATACTATAGGACGATTATATTATAACTTTATTCTGGATACTATTGGTCGATTATATTATAACTTTATTCTGGATACTATTGGACAATTATATTATAACTTTATTCTGGATAGTATTAGTCGATTATATTATAACTTTGTTCTGGATAATATTGGTCGATTATATTATAACTTTATTCTGGATAGTATTGGACGATTATATTATAACTTTATTCTGGATACTATTGAACGATTATATTATAACTTTATTCTGGATACTATTGGTCGATTATATTATAACTTTATTCTGGATACTATTGGTCGATTATATTATAACTTTATTCTGGATACTATTGGACGCTTATATTATAACTTTATTCTGGATACTATTGGACGATTATATTATAACTTTATTCTGGATACTATTGGACGTTATATTATAACTTTATTCTGGATACTATTGGACGATTATATTATAACTTTATTCTGGATACTCTTGGACGATTATATTATAAATTTATTCTGGATACTATTGGTCGATTATATTATAACTTTATTCTGGATACTATTGGTCGATTATATTATAACTTTATTCTGGAGACTATTGGTCGATTATATTATAACATTATTCTGGATACTATTGGACGATTATATTATAACTTTATTCTGGATAATATTGGACGATTATATTATAACTTTATTCTGGATACTATTGGACGATTATATTATAACTTTATTCTGGATACTATTGGACGATTATATTATAACTTTATTCTGGATAGTATTGGACGATTATATTATAACTTCATTCTGGATACTATTGGACGATTATATTATAACTTTATTCTGGATACTATTGGACGATTATATTATAAATTTATTCTGGATACTATTGATCGATTATATTATAACTTTATTCTGGATACTATTGGTCGATTATATTATAACTTTATTCTGGGTACTATTGGACGATTATATTATAACTTTATTCTGGATACTATTGGTCGATTATATTATAACTTTATTCTGGATACTATTGGTCGATTATATTATAACTTTATTCTTGAGACAATTGGTCGATTATATTATAACTTTATTTTGGATACTATTGGACGATTATATTATAACTTTATTCTGAATAATATTGGACGATTATATTATAACTTTATTTTGGATACTATTGGACGATTATATTATAACTTTATTCTGTATACTATTGTACGATTATATTATAACTTTATTCTGGATACTATTGGACGATTATATTATAACTTTATTCTGGATACTATTGGTTGATTATATTATAACTTTATTCTGGATACTATTGAACGATTATATTATAACTATTCTGGATACTATTGATCGATTATATTATAACTTTATTCTTGATACTATTGGACGATTATATTATAACTTTATTCTGGATACTATTGGTCGATTATATTATAACTTTATTCTGGATACTATTGGTCGATTATATTATAACTTTATTCTGGATACTATTGGACGATTATATTATAACTATTCTGGATACTATTGGTCGATTATATTATAACTTTATTCTGAATACTATTGGACGATTATATTACAACTTTATTCTGGATACTATTGGACGATTATATTATAACTTTATTCTGGATACTATTGGTCGATTATATTATACCTTTATTCTGGATACTATTGGTCGATAATATTATAATTTTATTCTGGATACTATTTGCCGATTATATTATAACTTTATTCTGGAGACTATTGGTCGATTATATTATAACTTTATTCTGGATACTATTGGACGATTATATTATAACTTTATTCTGGGTACTATTGGACGATTATATTATAACTTTATGCTGGATACTATTGGACGATTATATTATAACTTTATTCTGGATACTATTGGACGATTATATTATAACTTTATTCTGGACACTATTGGACGATTATATTATAACTTTATTCCGGATACTATTGGACGATTAGATTATAACTTTATTCTGGATACTATTGGACGATTATATTATAACTTTATTCTGGATACTATTGGTCGATTATATTATAACTTTACTCTGGATATTATTGGACGATTATATTATAACTTTATTCTGGATACTATTGGTCGATTATATTATAAATTTATTCTGGATACTATTGGTCGATTATATTATAACTTTATTCTGGATACTATTGGACGATTAGTTTATAACTTTATTCTGGATACTATTGGTCGATTATATTATAACTTTATTCTGGATACTATTGGTCGATTATATTATAACTTTATTCTGGACACTATTGGACGATTATATTATAACTTTGTTCTGGATACTATTGGACGATTATTTTATAACTTTATTCTGGATTCTATTGGTCGATTATATTATAACTTTATTCTGGATACTATTGGTCGATTATATTATAACTTTATTCTGGATACTATTGGACGATTATATTATAACTATTCTGGACACTATTGGACGATTATATTATAACTTTATTCTGGATACTATTGGACGATTATATTATAACTTTATTCTGGATACTATTGGTCGATTATATTATAACTTTTTTCTGGATACTATTGGACGATTATATTATAACTTTATTCTGGATACTATTGGTCGATTATATTATAACTTTATTCTGGATACTATTTGACGATTATATTATAACTTTATTCTGGATACTATTGGACGATTATTTTATAACTTTATTCTGGATACTATTGGTCGATTATATTATAACTTTATTCTGGATACTATTGGTCGATTATATTATAACTTTATTCTGGACACTATTGGACGATCATATTATAACTTTATTCTGGATACTATTGGACGATTATTTTATAACTTTATTCTGGATACCATTGGTCGATTATATTATAACTTTATTCTGGATACTATTGGTTGATTATATTATAACTTTATTCTGGATACTATTGGTCGATTATATTATAACTTTATTTTGGATACTATTGGTCGATTATATTATAACTTTATTCTGGAGACTATTGGTCGATTATATTATAACTTTATTCTGGATACAATGGGACGATTATATTATAACTTTATTCTGGATACTATTGGACGATTATATTATAACTTTATTCTGGATACTATTGGCCGATTATATTATAACTTTATTCTGGATACCATTGGTCGATTATATTATAGCTCTATTCTGGATACGATTGGTCTATTATATTATAACTTTATTCTGGATACTATTGGACGATTATATTATAACTTTATTCTGGATACTATTAGATGATTATATTATAACTTTATTCTGGATACTATTGGTCGATTATATTATAACTTTATTCTGGATACTATTGGTCGATTATATTATAACTTTATTCTGGATACTATTGGTCGATTATTTTATAACTCTATTCTGGATACTATTGGTCGATTATATTATAGCTTTATTCTGGATACTATTGGACGATTATATTATAACTTTATTCTGGATACTATTGATCGATTATATTATAACTTTATTCTTGATACTATTGGACGATTATATTATAACTTTATTCTGGAAACTATTGGTCGATTATATTATAACTTTATTCTGGATACTATTGGACGATTATATTATAACTTTATTCTGGATACCATTGGACGATTATTTTATAACTTTATTCTGGATACTATTGGTCGATTTATATTATAACTTTATTCTGGATACTATTGGTCGATTATATTATAACTTTATTCTGGACACTATTGGACGATTATATTATAACTTTATTCTGGATACTATTGGACGATTATTTTATAACTTTATTCTGGATACTATTGGTCGATTATATTATAACTTTATGTTGGATACTATTGGTTGATTATATTATAACTTTATTCTGGATGCTATTGGTCGATTATATTATAACAAATATTCTGGATACTATTGGTCGATTATATTATAACTTTATTCTGGAGACTATTGGTCGATTATATTATAACTTTATTCTGGATACAATTGGACGATTATATTATAACTTTATTCTGGATACTATTGGACGATTATATTATAACTTTATTCTGGATACTATTGGCCGATTATATTATAACTATATTCTGGATACTATTGGTCGATTATATTATAACTCTATTCTGGATACCATTGGTCTATTATATTATAACTTTATTCTGGATACTATTGGACGATTATATTATAACTTTATTCAGGATACTATTGGACGATTATATTATAACTTTATTCTGGATACTATTGGTCGATTATATTATAACTTTATTCTGGATACTATTGGTCGATTATATTATAACTTTATTCTGGATACTATTGGTCGATTATTTTATAACTCTATTCTGGATACTATTGGTCGATTATATTATAACTTTATTCTGGACACTATTGGACGATTATATTATAACTTTATTCTGGATACTATTGGACGATTATATTATAACTTTATTCTGGATACTATTGGTCGATTATATTTTAACTTTATTCTGGATACTATTGGACGATTATATTATAACTTTATTCTGGATACTATTGGTCGATTATATTATAACTTTATTCTGGATAATATTGGTCGATTATATTATAACTTTATTCTGGATAGTATTGGATGATTATATTATAACTTTATTCTGGATACTATTGAACGATTATATTATAACTTTATTCTGGATACTATTGGTCGATTATATTAAAACTTTATTCTGGATACTATTGGTCGATTATATTATAACTTTATTCTGGATACTATTGGACGCTTATATTATAACTTTATTCTGGATACTATTGGACGATTATATTATAACTTTATTCTGGATACTATTGGACATTATATTATAACTTTATTCTGGATACTATTGGACGATTATATTATAACTTTATTCTGGATACTATTGGACGATTATTTTATAAATTTATTCTGGATACTATTGGTCGATTATATTATAACTTTATTCTGGATACTATTGGTCGATTATATTATAACTTTATTCTGGAGACTATTGGTCGATTATATTATAACTTTATTCTGGATACTATTGGACGATTATATTATAACTTTTTTCTGGATAATATTGGACGATTATATTATAACTTTATTCTGGATACTATTGGACGATTATATTATAACTTTATTCTGGATACTATTGGACGATTATATTATAACTTTATTCTGGATACTATTGGACGATTATATTATAACTTCATTCTGGATACTATTGGACGATTATATTATAACTTTATTCTGGATACTATTGGACGATTATATTATAAATTTATTCTGGATACTATTGATCGATTATATTATAACTTTATTCTGGATACTATTGGTCGATTATATTATAACTTTATTCTGGATACTATTGGACGATTATATTATAACTTTATTCTGGATACTATTGGTCGATTATATTATAACTTTATTCTGGATACTATTGGTCGATTATATTATAACTTTATTCTGGATACTATTGGACGATTTTATTATAACTGTATTCTGTATACTATTGTACGATTATATTATAACTTTATTCTGGATACTATTGGACGATTATATTATAACTTTATTCTGGATACTATTGGTTGATTATATTATAACTTTATTCTGGATACTATTGGACGATTATATTATAACTTTATTCTGGATACTATTGATCGATTATATTATAACTTTATTCTTGATACTATTGGACGATTATATTATAACTTTATTCTGGATACTATTGGACAATTATATTATAACTTTATTCTGGATACTATTGGACAATTATTTTATAACTTTATTCTGGATACTATTGGTCGTTTATATTATAACTTTGTTCTGGATACTATTGGACGATTACATTATAACTTTATTCTGGATACTATTGGTCGATTATATTATAACTTTATTCTGGATACTATTGGTAGATTATATTATAACTTTATTCTGGATACTATTGGTCGATTATATTATAACTTTATTCTGGATACTATTGGTCGATTATATTATAACTTTATTCTGGATACTATTGGTCGATTATATTATAACTTTATTCTGGATACAATTGAACAATTATATTATAACTTTATTCTGGACACTATTGGACGATTATATTATAACTATTCTGGATACTATTGGTCGATTATATTATAACTTTATTCTGGACACTATTGGACGATTACATTATAACTTCATTCTGGATACTATTGGACGATTATATAATAACTTTATTCTGGATACTATAGGACGATTATATTATAAATTTATTCTGGATACTATTGATCGATTATATTATAACTTTATTCTGGATACTATTGGTCGATTATATTATAACTTTATTCTGGATACTATTGGACGATTATATTATAACTTTATTCTGGATACTATTGGTCGATTATATTATAACTTTATTCTGGATACTATTGGTCGATTATATTATAACTTTATTCTTGAGACAATTGGTCGATTATATTATAACTTTATTTTGGATACTATTGGACGATTATATTATAACTTTATTCTGGATAATATTGGACGATTATATTATAACTTTATTCTGGATACTATTGGACGATTATATTATAACTTTATTCTGTATACTATTGTACGATTATATTATAACTTTATTCTGGATACTATTGGACGATTATATTATAACTTTATTCTGGATACTATTGGTTGATTATATTATAGCTTTATTCTGGATACTATTGGACGATTATATTATAACTTTATTCTGGATACTATTGATCGATTATATTATAACTTTATTCTTGATACTATTGGACGATTATATTATAACTTTATTCTGGATACTATTGGACAATTATATTATAACTTTATTCTGGATACTATTGGACAATTATTTTATAACTTTATTCTGGATACTATTGGTCGTTTATATTATAACTTTGTTCTGGATACTATTGGACGATTACATTATAACTTTATTCTGGATACTATTGGTCGATTATATTATAACTTTATTCTGGATACTATTGGTAGATTATATTATAACTTTATTCTGGATACTATTGATCGATTATATTATAACTTTATTCTGGATACTATTGGTCGATTATATTATAACTTTATTCTGGATAATATTGGTCGATTATATTATAACTTTATTCTGGATACAATTGAACAATTATATTATAACTTTATTCTGGACACTATTGGACGATTATATTATAACTATTCTGGATACTATTGGTCGATTATATTATAACTTTATTCTGGACACTATTGGACGATTACATTATAACTTTATTCTGGATACTATTGGTCGATTATATTATAACTTTATTCTGGATACTATTGGTCGATTATAGTATAACTTTATTCTGAATACCATTGGTCGATTATATTATAACTTTATTCTGGATACTATTGGTCGATTATATTATAACTTTATTCTGGATACTATTGGTCGATTATATTATAACTTTATTCTGGATACTATTGGTCGATAATATTATAACTTTATTCTGGATACTATTGGCCGATTATATTATAACTTTATTCTGGAGACTATTGGTCGATTATATTATAACTTTATTCTGGATACTATTGGACGATTATATTATAACTTTATTGTGGGTACTATTGGACTATTATATTATAACTTTATGCTGGATACTATTGGACGACCATATTATAACTTTATTCTGGATACTATTGGACGATTATTTTATAACTTTATTCTGGATTCTATTGGTCGATTATATTATAACTTTATTCTGGATACTATTGGTCGATTATATTATAACTTTATTCTGGATACTATTGGACGATTATATTATAACTATTCTGGATACTATTGGACGATTATATTATAACTTTATTCTGGATACTATTGGACGATTATATTATAACTTTATTCTGGATACTATTGGACGATTATTTTATAACTTTGTTCTGGATACTATTGGTCGATTATATTTTAACTTTATTCTGGATAATATTGGTCGATTATATTATAACTTTATTCGGGACACTATTGGACGATCATATTATAACTTTATTCTGGATACTATTGGATGATTATTTTATAACTTTATTCTGGATACTATTGGTCGATTCTATTATAACTTTATTCTGGATACTATTGGTTGATTATATTATAACTTTATTCTGGATACTATTGGTCGATTATATTATAACTTTATTCTGGATACTATTGGTCGATTATATTATAACTTTATTCTGGAGACTATTGGTCGATTATATTATAACTTTATTCTGGATACAATTGGACGATTATATTATAACTTTATTCTGGATACTATTGGACGATTATATTATAACTTTATTCTGGATACTATTGGTCGATTATATTATAACTTTATTCTGGATACTATTGGCCGATTATATTACAAATTTATTCTGGATACCATTGGTCGATTATATTATAACTCTATTCTGGATTCCATTGGTCTATTATATTATAACTTTATTCTGGATACTATTGGACGATTATATTATAACTTTATTCTGGATACTATTGGACGATTATATTATAACTTTATTCTGGATAGTATTGGTCGATTATATTATAACTTTATTCTGGATACTATTGGACGATTATATTATAACTTTATTCTGGATACAATTGGACGATTATATTATAACTTTATTCTGGATACTATTGGTCGATTATATTATAACTGTATTCTGGATACCATTGGTCTATTATATTATAACTTTATTCTGGATACTATTGGACGATTATATTATAACTATATTCTGGATACTATTGGACGATTATATTATAACTATATTCTGGATACTATTGGTCGATTATATTATAACTTTATTCTGGATACTATTGGTCGATTATATTATAACTTTATTCTGGATATTATTGGTCGATTATTTTATAACTATGCTGGATACTATTGGTCGATTATATTATAACTTTATTCTGGATACTATTGGACGATTATATTATAACTTTATTCTGGATACTATTGGACGATTATATTATAACTTTATTCTGGATACTATTGGTCGATTATATTATAACTTTATTCTGGATACTATTGGTCGATTATATTATAACTTTATTCTGGATACTATTGGTCGATTATATTATAAATTTATTCTGGATACTATTGGACGATTATATTATAACTTTATTCTGAATACTATTGGACGATTATATAATAACTTTATTCTGGAAACTATTGGTCGATTATATAATAACTTTATTCTGGATACTATTGGACGATTATATTATAACTTTATTCTGGATACTATTGGTCGATTATATTAAACTTTATTCTGGATACTATTGGTCGATTATATTATAACTTTATTCTGGGTACTATTGGACGATTATTTTATAATTTTATTCAGGATACTATTGGACGATTATATTATAACTTTATTCTGGATACTATTGGACGATTATTTTATATCTTTATTCTGGATTCTATTGGTCGATTATATTATAACTTTATTCTGGATACTATTGGTCGATTATATTATAACTTTATTCTGGATACTATTGGACGATTATATTATAACTATTCTGGATACTATTGGACGATTATAATATAACTTTATTCTGGATACTATTGGACGATTATATTATAACTTTATTCTGGATACTATTGGACGATTATTTTATAACTTTGTTCTGGATACTATTGGTTGATTATATTTTAACTTTATTCTGGATAATATTGGTCGATTATATTATAACTTTATTCGGGACACTATTGGACGATCATATTATAACTTTATTCTGGATACTATTGGATGATTATTTTATAACTTTATTCTGGATACTATTGGTCGATTATATTATAACTTTATTCTGGATACTATTGGTTGATTATATTATAACTTTATTCTGGATACTATTGGTCGATTATATTATAACTTTATTCTGGATACTATTGGTCGATTATATTATAACTTTATTCTGGAGACTATTGGTCGATTATATTATAACTTTATTCTGGATACAATTGGACGATTATATTATAACTTTATTCTGGATACTATTGGACGATTATATTATAACTTTATTCTGGATACTATTGGTCGATTATATTATAACTTTATTCTGGATGCTATTGGCCGATTATATTATAAATTTATTCTGGATACCATTGGTCGATTATATTATAACTCTATTCTGGATACCATTGGTCTATTATATTATAACTTTATTCTGGATACTATTGGACGATTATATTATAACTTTATTCTGGATACTATTGGACGATTATATTATAACTTTATTCTGGATAATATTGGTCGATTATATTATAACTTTATTCTGGATACTGTTGGTCGATTATATTATAACTTTATTCTGGATACTATTGGTCGATTATTTTATAACTCTATTCTGGATACTATTGGTTGATTATATTATAACTTTATTCTGGATACTATTGGACGATTATATTATAACTTTATTCTGGATACTATTGGACGATTATATTAAAACTTTAGTCTGGATACTATTGGTCGATTATATTATAACTTTATTCTGGATACTATTGGTCGATTATATTATAACTTTATGCTGGATACTATTGGTCGATTATATTATAACTTTATTCTGGATACTATTGGACGATTATATTATAACTTTATTCTGGATACTATTGGACGATTATATTATAACTTTATTCTGGATACTATTGGTCGATTATATTATAACTTTATTCTGGATACTATTGGTCGATTATATTATAACTTTATTCTTACTATTGGACGATTATATTATAACTATTCTGGATACTATTGGACGATTATATTATAACTTTATTCTGGATACTATTGGACGATTATATTATAACTTTATTCTGGATACTATTGGACGATTATATTATAACTTTATTCTGGATACTATTGGACGATTATATTATAACTTTATTCTGGATACTATTGGTCGATTATATTATAACTTTATTCTGGATACTATTGGTCGATTATATTATAACTTTTTTCTGGATACTATTGGTCGATTATATTATAACTTTATTCTGGATACTATTGGACGATTATATTATAACTTTATTCTGGATACTATTGGACGATTATATTATAACTTTATTCTGGATACTATTGGACGATTATATTATAACTTTATTCTGGATACTATTGGACGATTATATTATAACTTTATTCTGGATACTATTGGTTGATTATATTATAACTTTTTTCTGGATACTATTGAACGATTATATTATAACTTTATTCTGGATACTATTGGTCGATTATATTATAACTTTATTCTGGATACTATTGGTCGATTATATTATAACTTTATTCTGGATACTATTGGTCGATTATATTATAACTTTATTCTGGATACTATTGGTCGA
Organism: Lithodes maja; assembly: GCA_037953745.1. NCBI lineage: Eukaryota > Metazoa > Arthropoda > Malacostraca > Decapoda > Lithodidae > Lithodes > Lithodes maja. The sequence goes on along the minus strand of JBAKBP010026265.1, from coordinate 13,771 downwards.
TTATATTATAACTTTATTCTGGATACTATTGGTCGATTATATTATAACTTTATTCTGGATATTATAGGTCGATTATATTATAACTTTATTCTGGATACTATTGGTCGATTATATTATAAATTTATTCAGGATACTATTGGACGATTATATTATAACTTTATTCTGGATACTATTGGTCGATTATATTATAACTTTATTCTGAATACTATTGGACGATTATATTATAACTTTATTCTGGATACTATTGGTCGATTATATTATAACTTTATTCTGGATACTATTGGTCGATTATATTATAACTTTATTCTGGATACTATTGGACGATTATATTATAACTATTCTGGATACTATTGGTCGATTATATTATAACTTTATTCTGAATACTATTGGACGATTATATTATAACTTTATTCTGGATACTATTGGACGATTATATTATAACTTTATTCTGGATACTATTGGTCGATTATATTATAACTTTATTCTGGATACTATTGGTCGATAATATTATAACTTTATTCTGGATACTATTTGCCGATTATATTATAACTTTATTCTGGAGACTATTGGTCGATTATATTATAACTTTATTCTGGATACTATTGGACGATTATATTATAACTTTATTCTGGGTACTATTGGACGATTATATTTTAACTTTATGCTGGATACTATTGGACGATTATATTATAACTTTATTCTGGATACTATTGGACGATTATATTATAACTGTATTCTGGATACTATTGGACGATTATATTATAACTTTATTCCGGATACTATTGGACGATTAGATTATAACTTTATTCTGGATACTATTGGACGATTATATTATAACTTTATTCTGGATACTATTGGTCGATTATATTATAACTTTATTCTGGATATTATTGGACGATTATATTATAACTTTATTCTGGATACTATTGGTCGATTATATTATAAATTTATTCTGGATACTATTGGTCGATTATATTATAACTTTATTCTGGATACTATTGGACGATTATTTTATAACTTTATTCTGGATACTATTGGTCGATTATATTATAACTTAATTCTGGATACTATTGGTCGATTATATTATAACTTTATTCTGGACACTATTGGACGATTATATTATAACTTTGTTCTGGATACTATTGGACGATTATTTTATAACTTTATTCTGGATTCTATTGGTCGATTATATTATAACTTTATTCTGGATACTATTGGTCGATTATATTATAACTTTATTCTGGATACTATTGGACGATTATATTATAACTATTCTGGATACTATTGGACGATTATATTATAACTTTATTCTGGACACTATTGGACGATTATATTATAACTTTATTCTGGATACTATTGGTCGATTATATTATAACTTTATTCTGGATACTATTGGACGATTATATTATAACTTTATTCTGGATACTATTGGTCGATTATATTATAACTTTATTCTGGATACTATTTGACGATTATATTATAACTTTATTCTGGCTACTATTGGACGATTATTTTATAACTTTATTCTGGATACTATTGGTCGATTATATTTTAACTTTATTCTAGATACTATTGGTCGATTATATTATAACTTTATTCTGGACACTATTGAACGATCATATTATAACTTTATTCTGGATACTATTGGACGATTATTGTATAACTTTATTCTGGATACCATTGGTCGATTATATTATAACTTTATTCTGGATACTATTGGTTGATTATATTATAACTTTATTCTGGATACTATTGGTCGATTATATTATAACTTTATTTTGGATACTATTGGTCGATTATATTATAACTTTATTCTGGAGACTATTGGTCGATTATATTATAACTTTATTCTGGATACAATGGGACGATTATATTATAACTTTATTCTGGATACTATTGGACGATTATATTATAACTTTATTCTGGATACTATTGGCCGATTATATTATAACTTTATTCTGGATACCATTGGTCGATTATATTATAGCTCTATTCTGGATACGATTGGTCTATTATATTATAACTTTATTCTGGATACTATTGGACGATTATATTATAACTTTATTCTGGATACTATTGGACGATTATATTATAACTTTATTCTGGATACTATTGGTCGATTATATTATAACTTTATTCTGGATACTATTGGTCGATTATATTATAACTTTATTCTGGATACTATTGGTCGATTATTTTATAACTCTATTCTGGATACTATTGGTCGATTATATTATAACTTTATTCTGGATACTATTGGACGATTATATTATAACTTTATTCTGGATACTATTGGACGATTATATTATAACTTTATTCTGGATACTATTGGTCGATTATATTATAACTTTATTCTGGATACTATTGGTCGATTATATTATAACTTTATTCTGGATACTATTGGTCGATTATATTATAACTTTATTCTGGATACTATTGGTCGATTATATTATAACTTTATTCTGGATACTATTGGACGATTATATTATAACTTTATTCTGGATACTATTGGTCGATTATATTATAACTTTATTCTGGATACTATTGGACGATTATATTATAACTTTATTCTGGAAACTATTGGTCGATTATATTATAACTTTATTCTGGATACTATTGGACGATTATATTATAACTTTATTCTGGATACCATTGGACGATTATTTTATAACTTTATTCTGGATACTATTGGTCGATTTATATTATAACTTTATTCTGGATACTATTGGTCGATTATATTATAACTTTATTCTGGACACTATTGGACGATTATATTATAACTTTATTCTGGATACTATTGGACGATTATTTTATAACTTTATTCTGGATACTATTGGTCGATTATATTATAACTTTATGTTGGATACTATTGGTTGATTATATTATAACTTTATTCTGGATGCTATTGGTCGATTATATTATAACAAATATTCTGGATACTATTGGTCGATAATATTATAACTTTATTCTGGAAACTATTGGTCGATTATATTATAACTTTATTCTGGATACAATTGGACGATTATATTATAACTTTATTCTGGATACTATTGGACGATTATATTATAACTTTATTCTGGATACTATTGGCCGATTATATTATAACTATATTCTGGATACTATTGGTCGATTATATTATAACTGTATTCTGGATACCATTGGTCTATTATATTATAACTTTATTCTGGATACTATTGGTCGATTATATTATAACTTTATTCTGGATACTATTGGTCGATTATTTTATAACTCTATTCTGGATACTATTGGTCGATTATATTATAACTTTATTCTGGACACTATTGGACGATTATATTATAACTTTATTCTGGATACTATTGGACGATTATATTATAACTTTATTCTGGATACTATTGGTCGATTATATTATAACTTTATTCTGGATACTATTGGACGATTATATTATAACTTTATTCTGGATAATATTGGTCGATTATATTATAACTTTATTCTGGATAATATTGGTCGATTATATTATAACTTTATTCTGGATAGTATTGGATGATTATATTATAACTTTATTCTGGATACTATTGAACGATTATATTATAACTTTATTCTGGATACTATTGGTCGATTATATTATAACTTTATTCTGGATACTATTGGTCGATTATATTATAACTTTATTCTGGATAATATTGGACGCTTATATTATAACTTTATTCTGGATACTATTGGACGATTATATTATAACTTTATTCTGGATACTATTGGACGTTATATTATAACTTTATTCTGGATACTATTGGACGATTATATTATAACTTTATTCTGGATACTATTGGACGATTATTTTATAAATTTATTCTGGATACTATTGGTCGATTATATTATAACTTTATTCTGGATACTATTGGTCGATTATATTATAACTTTATTCTGGAGACTATTGGTCGATTATATTATAACTTTATTCTGGATACTATTGGACGATTATATTATAACTTTATTCTGGATAATATTGGACGATTATATTATAACTTTATTCTGGATACTATTGGACGATTATATTATAACTTTATTCTGGATACTATTGGACGATTATATTATAACTTTATTCTGGATACTATTGGACGATTATATTATAACTTCATTCTGGATACTATTGGACGATTATATTATAACTTTATTCTGGATACTATTGGACGATTATATTATAAATTTATTCTGGATACTATTGATCGATTATATTATAACTTTATTCTTGAGACAATTGGTCGATTATATTATAACTTTATTTTGGATACTATTGGACGATTATATTATAACTTTATTCTGGATAATATTGGACGATTATATTATAACTTTATTCTGGATATTATTGGTCGATTATTTTATAACTATGCTGGATACTATTGGTCGATTATATTATAACTTTATTCTGGATACTATTGGACGATTATATTATAACTTTATTCTGGATACTATTGGACGATTATATTATAACTTTATTCTGGATACTATTGGTCGATTATATTATAACTTTATTCTGGATACTATTGGTCGATTATATTATAACTTTATTCTGGATACTATTGGTCGATTATATTATAAATTTATTCTGGATACTATTGGACGATTATATTATAACTTTATTCTGAATACTATTGGACGATTATATTATAACTTTATTCTGGAAACTATTGGTCGATTATATAATAACTTTATTCTGGATACTATTGGACGATTATATTATAACTTTATTCTGGATACTATTGGTCGATTATATTAAACTTTATTCTGGATACTATTGGTCGATTATATTATAACTTTATTCTGGGTACTATTGGACGATTATTTTATAATTTTATTCAGGATACTATTGGACGATTATATTATAACTTTATTCTGGATACTATTGGACGATTATTTTATATCTTTATTCTGGATTCTATTGGTCGATTATATTATAACTTTATTCTGGATACTATTGGTCGATTATATTATAACTTTATTCTGGATACTATTGGACGATTATATTATAACTATTCTGGATACTAGTGGACGATTATAATATAACTTTATTCTGGATACTATTGGACGATTATATTATAACTTTATTCTGGATACTATTGGACGATTATTTTATAACTTTGTTCTGGATACTATTGGTTGATTATATTTTAACTTTATTCTGGATAATATTGGTCGATTATATTATAACTTTATTCGGGACACTATTGGACGATCATATTATAACTTTATTCTGGATACTATTGGATGATTATTTTATAACTTTATTCTGGATACTATTGGTCGATTATATTATAACTTTATTCTGGATACTATTGGTTGATTATATTATAACTTTATTCTGGATACTATTGGTCGATTATATTATAACTTTATTCTGGATACTATTGGTCGATTATATTATAACTTTATTCTGGAGACTATTGGTCGATTATATTATAACTTTATTCTGGATACAATTGGACGATTATATTATAACTTTATTCTGGATACTATTGGACGATTATATTATAACTTTATTCTGGATACTATTGGTCGATTATATTATAACTTTATTCTGGATGCTATTGGCCGATTATATTATAAATTTATTCTGGATACCATTGGTCGATTATATTATAACTCTATTCTGGATACCATTGGTCTATTATATTATAACTTTATTCTGGATACTATTGGACGATTATATTATAACTTTATTCTGGATACTATTGGACGATTATATTATAACTTTATTCTGGATAATATTGGTTGATTATATTATAACTTTATTCTGGATACTGTTGGTCGATTATATTATAACTTTATTCTGGATACTATTGGTCGATTATTTTATAACTCTATTCTGGATACTATTGGTTGATTATATTATAACTTTATTCTGGATACTATTGGACGATTATATTATAACTTTATTCTGGATACTATTGGACGATTATATTAAAACTTTAGTCTGGATACTATTGGTCGATTATATTATAACTTTATTCTGGATACTATTGGTCGATTATATTATAACTTTATGCTGGATACTATTGGTCGATTATATTATAACTTTATTCTGGATACTATTGGACGATTATATTATAACTTTATTCTGGATACTATTGGACGATTATATTATAACTTTATTCTGGATACTATTGGTCGATTATATTATAACTTTATTCTGGATACTATTGGTCGATTATATTATAACTTTATTCTTACTATTGGACGATTATATTATAACTATTCTGGATACTATTGGACGATTATATTATAACTTTATTCTGGATACTATTGGACGATTATATTATAACTTTATTCTGGATACTATTGGTCGATTATATTATAACTTTATTCTGGATACTATTGGTCGATTATATTATAACTTTATTCTGGATACTATTGGTCGATTATATTATAACTTTATTCTGGATATTATAGGTCGATTATATTATAACTTTATTCTGGATACTATTGGTCGATTATATTATAAATTTATTCAGGATACTATTGGACGATTATATTATAACTTTATTCTGGATACTATTGGTCGATTATATTATAACTTTATTCTGAATACTATTGGACGATTATATTATAACTTTATTCTGGATACTATTGGTCGATTATATTATAACTTTATTCTGGATACTATTGGTCGATTATATTATAACTTTATTCTGGATACTATTGGACGATTATATTATAACTATTCTGGATACTATTGGTCGATTATATTATAACTTTATTCTGAATACTATTGGACGATTATATTATAACTTTATTCTGGATACTATTGGACGATTATATTATAACTTTATTCTGGATACTATTGGTCGATTATATTATAACTTTATTCTGGATACTATTGGTCGATAATATTATAACTTTATTCTGGATACTATTTGCCGATTATATTATAACTTTATTCTGGAGACTATTGGTCGATTATATTATAACTTTATTCTGGATACTATTGGACGATTATATTATAACTTTATTCTGGGTACTATTGGACGATTATATTTTAACTTTATGCTGGATACTATTGGACGATTATATTATAACTTTATTCTGGATACTATTGGACGATTATATTATAACTGTATTCTGGATACTATTGGACGATTATATTATAACTTTATTCCGGATACTATTGGACGATTAGATTATAACTTTATTCTGGATACTATTGGACGATTATATTATAACTTTATTCTGGATACTATTGGTCGATTATATTATAACTTTATTCTGGATATTATTGGACGATTATATTATAACTTTATTCTGGATACTATTGGTCGATTATATTATAAATTTATTCTGGATACTATTGGTCGATTATATTATAACTTTATTCTGGATACTATTGGACGATTATTTTATAACTTTATTCTGGATACTATTGGTCGATTATATTATAACTTAATTCTGGATACTATTGGTCGATTATATTATAACTTTATTCTGGACACTATTGGACGATTATATTATAACTTTGTTCTGGATACTATTGGACGATTATTTTATAACTTTATTCTGGATTCTATTGGTCGATTATATTATAACTTTATTCTGGATACTATTGGTCGATTATATTATAACTTTATTCTGGATACTATTGGACGATTATATTATAACTATTCTGGATACTATTGGACGATTATATTATAACTTTATTCTGGACACTATTGGACGATTATATTATAACTTTATTCTGGATACTATTGGTCGATTATATTATAACTTTATTCTGGATACTATTGGACGATTATATTATAACTTTATTCTGGATACTATTGGTCGATTATATTATAACTTTATTCTGGATACTATTTGACGATTATATTATAACTTTATTCTGGCTACTATTGGACGATTATTTTATAACTTTATTCTGGATACTATTGGTCGATTATATTTTAACTTTATTCTAGATACTATTGGTCGATTATATTATAACTTTATTCTGGACACTATTGAACGATCATATTATAACTTTATTCTGGATACTATTGGACGATTATTGTATAACTTTATTCTGGATACCATTGGTCGATTATATTATAACTTTATTCTGGATACTATTGGTTGATTATATTATAACTTTATTCTGGATACTATTGGTCGATTATATTATAACTTTATTTTGGATACTATTGGTCGATTATATTATAACTTTATTCTGGAGACTATTGGTCGATTATATTATAACTTTATTCTGGATACAATGGGACGATTATATTATAACTTTATTCTGGATACTATTGGACGATTATATTATAACTTTATTCTGGATACTATTGGCCGATTATATTATAACTTTATTCTGGATACCATTGGTCGATTATATTATAGCTCTATTCTGGATACGATTGGTCTATTATATTATAACTTTATTCTGGATACTATTGGACGATTATATTATAACTTTATTCTGGATACTATTGGACGATTATATTATAACTTTATTCTGGATACTATTGGTCGATTATATTATAACTTTATTCTGGATACTATTGGTCGATTATATTATAACTTTATTCTGGATACTATTGGTCGATTATTTTATAACTCTATTCTGGATACTATTGGTCGATTATATTATAACTTTATTCTGGATACTATTGGACGATTATATTATAACTTTATTCTGGATACTATTGGACGATTATATTATAACTTTATTCTGGATACTATTGGTCGATTATATTATAACTTTATTCTGGATACTATTGGTCGATTATATTATAACTTTATTCTGGATACTATTGGTCGATTATATTATAACTTTATTCTGGATACTATTGGTCGATTATATTATAACTTTATTCTGGATACTATTGGACGATTATATTATAACTTTATTCTGGATACTATTGGTCGATTATATTATAACTTTATTCTGGATACTATTGGACGATTATATTATAACTTTATTCTGGAAACTATTGGTCGATTATATTATAACTTTATTCTGGATACTATTGGACGATTATATTATAACTTTATTCTGGATACCATTGGACGATTATTTTATAACTTTATTCTGGATACTATTGGTCGATTTATATTATAACTTTATTCTGGATACTATTGGTCGATTATATTATAACTTTATTCTGGACACTATTGGACGATTATATTATAACTTTATTCTGGATACTATTGGACGATTATTTTATAACTTTATTCTGGATACTATTGGTCGATTATATTATAACTTTATGTTGGATACTATTGGTTGATTATATTATAACTTTATTCTGGATGCTATTGGTCGATTATATTATAACAAATATTCTGGATACTATTGGTCGATAATATTATAACTTTATTCTGGAAACTATTGGTCGATTATATTATAACTTTATTCTGGATACAATTGGACGATTATATTATAACTTTATTCTGGATACTATTGGACGATTATATTATAACTTTATTCTGGATACTATTGGCCGATTATATTATAACTATATTCTGGATACTATTGGTCGATTATATTATAACTGTATTCTGGATACCATTGGTCTATTATATTATAACTTTATTCTGGATACTATTGGTCGATTATATTATAACTTTATTCTGGATACTATTGGTCGATTATTTTATAACTCTATTCTGGATACTATTGGTCGATTATATTATAACTTTATTCTGGACACTATTGGACGATTATATTATAACTTTATTCTGGATACTATTGGACGATTATATTATAACTTTATTCTGGATACTATTGGTCGATTATATTATAACTTTATTCTGGATACTATTGGACGATTATATTATAACTTTATTCTGGATAATATTGGTCGATTATATTATAACTTTATTCTGGATAATATTGGTCGATTATATTATAACTTTATTCTGGATAGTATTGGATGATTATATTATAACTTTATTCTGGATACTATTGAACGATTATATTATAACTTTATTCTGGATACTATTGGTCGATTATATTATAACTTTATTCTGGATACTATTGGTCGATTATATTATAACTTTATTCTGGATAATATTGGACGCTTATATTATAACTTTATTCTGGATACTATTGGACGATTATATTATAACTTTATTCTGGATACTATTGGACGTTATATTATAACTTTATTCTGGATACTATTGGACGATTATATTATAACTTTATTCTGGATACTATTGGACGATTATTTTATAAATTTATTCTGGATACTATTGGTCGATTATATTATAACTTTATTCTGGATACTATTGGTCGATTATATTATAACTTTATTCTGGAGACTATTGGTCGATTATATTATAACTTTATTCTGGATACTATTGGACGATTATATTATAACTTTATTCTGGATAATATTGGACGATTATATTATAACTTTATTCTGGATACTATTGGACGATTATATTATAACTTTATTCTGGATACTATTGGACGATTATATTATAACTTTATTCTGGATACTATTGGACGATTATATTATAACTTCATTCTGGATACTATTGGACGATTATATTATAACTTTATTCTGGATACTATTGGACGATTATATTATAACTTTATTCTGGATACTATTGGTCGATTATATTATAACTTTATTCTGGATACTATTGGTCGATTATATTATAACTTTATTCTTACTATTGGACGATTATATTATAACTATTCTGGATACTATTGGACGATTATATTATAACTTTATTCTGGATACTATTGGACGATTATATTATAACTTTATTCTGGATACTATTGGTCGATTATATTATAACTTTATTCTGGATACTATTGGTCGATTATATTATAACTTTATTCTGGATACTATTGGTCGATTATATTATAACTTTATTCTGGATATTATAGGTCGATTATATTATAACTTTATTCTGGATACTATTGGTCGATTATATTATAAATTTATTCAGGATACTATTGGACGATTATATTATAACTTTATTCTGGATACTATTGGTCGATTATATTATAACTTTATTCTGAATACTATTGGACGATTATATTATAACTTTATTCTGGATACTATTGGTCGATTATATTATAACTTTATTCTGGATACTATTGGTCGATTATATTATAACTTTATTCTGGATACTATTGGACGATTATATTATAACTATTCTGGATACTATTGGTCGATTATATTATAACTTTATTCTGAATACTATTGGACGATTATATTATAACTTTATTCTGGATACTATTGGACGATTATATTATAACTTTATTCTGGATACTATTGGTCGATTATATTATAACTTTATTCTGGATACTATTGGTCGATAATATTATAACTTTATTCTGGATACTATTTGCCGATTATATTATAACTTTATTCTGGAGACTATTGGTCGATTATATTATAACTTTATTCTGGATACTATTGGACGATTATATTATAACTTTATTCTGGGTACTATTGGACGATTATATTTTAACTTTATGCTGGATACTATTGGACGATTATATTATAACTTTATTCTGGATACTATTGGACGATTATATTATAACTGTATTCTGGATACTATTGGACGATTATATTATAACTTTATTCCGGATACTATTGGACGATTAGATTATAACTTTATTCTGGATACTATTGGACGATTATATTATAACTTTATTCTGGATACTATTGGTCGATTATATTATAACTTTATTCTGGATATTATTGGACGATTATATTATAACTTTATTCTGGATACTATTGGTCGATTATATTATAAATTTATTCTGGATACTATTGGTCGATTATATTATAACTTTATTCTGGATACTATTGGACGATTATTTTATAACTTTATTCTGGATACTATTGGTCGATTATATTATAACTTAATTCTGGATACTATTGGTCGATTATATTATAACTTTATTCTGGACACTATTGGACGATTATATTATAACTTTGTTCTGGATACTATTGGACGATTATTTTATAACTTTATTCTGGATTCTATTGGTCGATTATATTATAACTTTATTCTGGATACTATTGGTCGATTATATTATAACTTTATTCTGGATACTATTGGACGATTATATTATAACTATTCTGGATACTATTGGACGATTATATTATAACTTTATTCTGGACACTATTGGACGATTATATTATAACTTTATTCTGGATACTATTGGTCGATTATATTATAACTTTATTCTGGATACTATTGGACGATTATATTATAACTTTATTCTGGATACTATTGGTCGATTATATTATAACTTTATTCTGGATACTATTTGACGATTATATTATAACTTTATTCTGGCTACTATTGGACGATTATTTTATAACTTTATTCTGGATACTATTGGTCGATTATATTTTAACTTTATTCTAGATACTATTGGTCGATTATATTATAACTTTATTCTGGACACTATTGAACGATCATATTATAACTTTATTCTGGATACTATTGGACGATTATTGTATAACTTTATTCTGGATACCATTGGTCGATTATATTATAACTTTATTCTGGATACTATTGGTTGATTATATTATAACTTTATTCTGGATACTATTGGTCGATTATATTATAACTTTATTTTGGATACTATTGGTCGATTATATTATAACTTTATTCTGGAGACTATTGGTCGATTATATTATAACTTTATTCTGGATACAATGGGACGATTATATTATAACTTTATTCTGGATACTATTGGACGATTATATTATAACTTTATTCTGGATACTATTGGCCGATTATATTATAACTTTATTCTGGATACCATTGGTCGATTATATTATAGCTCTATTCTGGATACGATTGGTCTATTATATTATAACTTTATTCTGGATACTATTGGACGATTATATTATAACTTTATTCTGGATACTATTGGACGATTATATTATAACTTTATTCTGGATACTATTGGTCGATTATATTATAACTTTATTCTGGATACTATTGGTCGATTATATTATAACTTTATTCTGGATACTATTGGTCGATTATTTTATAACTCTATTCTGGATACTATTGGTCGATTATATTATAACTTTATTCTGGATACTATTGGACGATTATATTATAACTTTATTCTGGATACTATTGGACGATTATATTATAACTTTATTCTGGATACTATTGGTCGATTATATTATAACTTTATTCTGGATACTATTGGTCGATTATATTATAACTTTATTCTGGATACTATTGGTCGATTATATTATAACTTTATTCTGGATTCTATTGGTCGATTATATTATAACTTTATTCTGGATACTATTGGACGATTATATTATAACTTTATTCTGGATACTATTGGTCGATTATATTATAACTTTATTCTGGATACTATTGGACGATTATATTATAACTTTATTCTGGAAACTATTGGTCGATTATATTATAACTTTATTCTGGATACTATTGGACGATTATATTATAACTTTATTCTGGATACCATTGGACGATTATTTTATAACTTTATTCTGGATACTATTGGTCGATTTATATTATAACTTTATTCTGGATACTATTGGTCGATTATATTATAACTTTATTCTGGACACTATTGGACGATTATATTATAACTTTATTCTGGATACTATTGGACGATTATTTTATAACTTTATTCTGGATACTATTGGTCGATTATATTATAACTTTATGTTGGATACTATTGGTTGATTATATTATAACTTTATTCTGGATGCTATTGGTCGATTATATTATAACAAATATTCTGGATACTATTGGTCGATAATATTATAACTTTATTCTGGAAACTATTGGTCGATTATAT
>JBAKBP010026264.1:0-31971 GCA_037953745.1 Lithodes maja | reverse complement strand
CATGGACTAATGTTATTACGGTTACGAGTTGTTATGGTTGATGGTGAATTTGATTGTCTAGGTATTGGTGTGTGGCTTTGGATATTAGTTACTGTAATGGTATGGATGTTGGCATTAGTGTAGGGGTATACGTGATGCTGGGGAAGACGGACGTTGACGATAGTAGTGGTAGTGGTGTAGCAGGGTGGTGATGATGATGATGATGGTAGCGGTATCGGTGGTTGAGTGGTAGAGGGTGGTTCAAAATGGTAGGCAAGGTTAAGTAGATGATGATGGTAATGGTGATAATGATGGTAGTAGTGGTGATAATGATGGTAGTGGTGGTAGTGATGATGATGGAAGTGGTATTGCTGGTTGAGGAGTGGTAGAGGGTGGTTCAGAATGGTAAGTTAAGGTTAAGTAGATGATGATAGTAATTGTAATAATGATGGTAGTGGTGATGATGATGATGGTAATGGTGATGATGATGATGGTAATGGTGATAATGATGGTAGTGGTGGTGATAATGATGGTAGTGTTAGTGATGATGATGGAAGTGGTATTGCTGGTTGAGGAGTGGTAGAGGGTGGTTCAGAAGGGTAGGTAAGGTTAAGTAGATGATGATGGTAATGGTGATAATGATGGTAGTAGTGGTGATAATGATGGTAGTGGTGGTAGTGATGATGATGGAAGTGGTATTGCTGGTTGAGGAGTGGTAGAGGGTGGTTCAGAATGGTAAGTTAAGGTTAAGTAGATGATGATAGTAATTGTAATAATGATGGTAGTGGTGATGATGATGATGGTAATGGTGATGATGATGATGGTAATGGTGATAATGATGGTAGTGGTGGTGATAATGATGGTAGTGTTAGTGATGATGATGGAAGTGGTATTGCTGGTTGAGGAGTGGTAGAGGGTGGTTCAGAAGGGTAGGTAAGGTTAAGTAGATGATGATGGTAATGGTGATAATGATGGTAGTAGTGGTGATAATGATGGTAGTGGTGGTAGTGATGATGATGGAAGTGGTATTGCTGGTTGAGGAGTGGTAGAGGGTGGTTCAGAATGGTAAGTTAAGGTTAAGTAGATGATGATAGTAATTGTAATAATGATGGTAGTGGTGATGATGATGATGGTAATGGTGATGATGATGATGGTAATGGTGATAATGATGGTAGTGGTGGTGATAATGATGGTAGTGTTAGTGATGATGATGGAGGTGGTATTGCTGGTTGAGGAGTGGTAGAGGGTGGTTCAGAAGGGTAGGTAAGGTTAAGTAGATGATGATGGTAATGGTGATAATGATGGTAGTAGTGGTGATAATGATGGTAGTGGTGGTAGTGATGATGGAAGTGGTATTGCTGGTTGAGGAGTGGTAGAGGGTGGTTCAGAAGGGTAGGTAAGGTTAAGTAGATGATGATGGTAATGGTGATAATGATGGTAGTGGTGGTGATGATGATGGTAATGGTGATGATGATGATGATGGAAGTGGTATTGCTGGTTGAGGAGTGGTAGAGGGTGGTTCAGAAGGGTAGGTAAGGTTAAGTAGATGATGATGGTAATGGTGATAATGATGGTAGTGGTGGTGATGATGATGGTAATGGTGATAATGATGGTAGTGGTGGTGATGATGATGGTAATGGTGATAATGATGGTAGTGGTGGTGATGATGGTAATGGTAATAATGATGGTAATGGTGGTGATGATGATGATGATGGAAGTGGTATTGCTGGTTGAGGAGTGGTAGAGGGTGGTTCAGAAGGGTAGGTAAGGTTAAGTAGATGATGATGGTAATGGTGATAATGATGGTAGTGGTGGTGATGATGATGGTAATGGTGATAATGATGGTAGTGGTGGTGATGATGATGATGATGGAAGTGGTATTGCTGGTTGAGGAGTGGTAGAGGGTGGTTCAGAAGGGTAGGTAAGGTTAAGTAGTTGATGATGGTAATGGTGATAATGATGGTAGTGGTGGTGATGATGATGGTAATGGTGATAATGATGGTAGTGGTGGTGATGATGATGGTAATGGTGATAATGATGGTAGTGGTGGTGATGATGATGGAAGTGGTATTGCTGGTTGAGGAGTGGTAGAGGGTGGTTCAGAAGGGTAGGTAAGGTTAAGTAGATGATGATGGTAATGGTAATAATGATGGTAGTGGTGATGATGATGATGATGATGGAAGTGGTATTGCTGGTTGAGGAGTGGTAGAGGGTGGTTCAGAAAGGTAGGTGGTAGATGCTGGTAGTGGTGGTGATGATGATGCTAATGGTGATAATGATGGTAGTGGAAATAATGAAGGTTGTAATGTTGATAATGATGGTAGTGGTGATGATGATGGTAGTGGTATCGGTGGTTGAGGAGTGGTAGCGAGTGGTTCAGAAGGGTAGGTAAAGGGGGGGGGGGGGGGTGTACCGGTAGGTGGGGGAACGGGTACCAACTTTTACTTTTAACGGGTTCCCGGGAGCTGAACCCTGACTCTCAGAACCCACCAGTACCTAACTTTAAATAATAATAAACATAAAAACTTAAGGGGGCCCACCTCATGTTTTTTTTTTCTCTCCCTCTCTCTCTGGGTTGTATCCATTCGGCCCCATTCAGACTATTGTTTTTAGACGTTTATCCCCATCTAGGTGTCAATTTTTTCCTGGCAAGCGGTAGTGAGCCAGCATATTGTTTACAATGTTTTAGACAGCAACATAATTTTTGCATTTTTCGATAGAAAAATTTCTCCGGCGAAGCCGGTTTTCTCCATACAATGCTGGCTCGGTATCGCTAACCAGGAAGAAATCGACACCTGAATGGGGATAAACGTCTTAAGACATTAGGCTGAATGGGGCCGAATGGATACAACCCAGAGAGAGTGGGAGAGAGAGAAAAAACAAACACGAGGTGGGCCCCCTTAAAGGTAAGATATGAAGACTAATTCTAACCAGCAGCTTACTCCAACACACAGATTTAAAAAAACATGGTAACCACTGACAGCTTAACCTTAGAATTAGATAATTATACAGTATAAATTATAATTAGCTTAGAGGCTCAAAGCGATAAATACATATAAGTTACTTACCCATCGCAGCTTGTAGCTCTATCAAACAGTACATAAGAAAATGGGAGTCTGCAGAAAGCCGATTGGCCTAAGCAAGGCAGATCCCAATTTCCAATGGACCTGCAAAAAGGTAAACAAACAATAAATATTTGAAGGAACATGTAATAATCATCTATCTATTCACTAATCAATTTATACATCTGGTTAACTAATTCCTTTTAAACTCAGTATAGACATTAAAGTTACAGGGACTAAATAAGTTTATGTGTGTACGTTTTGTCAATATATCACTATATTTGTTTGTAAAACAAAAAGTGGTGTTTTGAAATTTGATCACTATAGAGTAATATACGGTATATGACCAATACACCGTCCTGTGCATCACCAACTAATATTTGGGGCATTAAGGGGAGATGGGCCGGTTTTTGGGACCCCCTTCTCCCTCGTGTTTAGCCCCATTATATTTCAGATTTTAAGAAGTTTGTTCCATTGGTTTGTCGACTTTAAACCCTTTCGTTCCATTTATATATCAATATGAAGACCATTAGTGCCATTAAGGTGTCGATTTTTTCCTGGCGAGCGAGAGCGAACCTGTAATTTCAAGAGAAACCGGCCTTCATCCGGAACATTGCAAATTTATCTTTAAAGGGGTATAGGGAATGTTTCACTTAAGCTTGATGAAGGTCTAGGGAGGACACTAAAATAATAATGATTCTATAAATAAATAGATCAAAAATAAAATAAACTTGTCTTATCATGTTATCAGTGGAAGAACCTTACGGGCAGATTACCGCAACTGAATTATTCACCCATATCTTACTGTATTAAATCTTGATAATAAGGCACGTATCCACTACGTATCTACTCAGAATATTATAGCTAATTCAATTATGTAAGACAATAAAGAACGGTTTTAAGGGGATAGGGTTTATATTTTGGTCGGTTTAGTTATGTATTTATTATATTATTAGTTTCCTCGCTAGACCTCCATCAAGCTTAAACAAAAAACGCCCCCTAGACCCCCCTTCAAGATAAATTTGTAAATTTTTCGGTAGAAAAATTTCCCGGCCGAAGGCCGTTTCCTCCTAAAATTACAGGCTCGCTATCGCTCGCCAGGAAAAAATCGACATCTAAATGGCACGAAAGTTCCTAATATTGACAAAGAAATGGGGTGAAAGGTCTTAGAATCGCCAAACAATAGGCCGAAAGTCTTAAAATCTAAAAACCAATGGGGCTAAACACGAGGGAGAAGAAGGCCAGAAAAACCGGCCCATCTCCCCTTAAGGGTATGTCAGAGGGCCTTTAATGAATAAGTTGTCGTCTACTGAAAGGGTTAACAGGAAGTAAAGGTGGTTACAGTTTTGTCAAATTATGTAATGTAGTTTCCGAAGCTGGTAATATTGTGTTGATGGCACATTTAGAATTAGGATTACACTATATATTAGCCTGAATAGATTAAACGGAAAGCAAAGGGTTTTTAAGTAAGAATAAAACAAACCAATCTATATACGTGCTTTTTTAAGAACGAACGTAATAAAATAGAAGCTAAAATAAACTCTTTGTAATGCATCAGAAGACGAGATTTTTCATTTTAGTCTGGCTATCAGTAGAAACTTTTATTAAGCTTAGAAAGAATCTGTTGGAGTCAAAGGGTTAACCAAGATCGCTTATGACCGTTTGCTGGCTTGGTGTTCTTCCCAAGCTCTGAATATTATGATCTAGTGTTAACCAGATTCATAATGCAATTAGACGTTGTATGTTATACTGAAACATTATACGATGAATTACATTGAACTTTAACCCGAGGAACGCAAAATTGATGTAGGGAAACGTGTCCAAAACGGGCAATTTAACGCAAAATTGATGTAGGGAAACTTGTCCAAAACGGGCAATTTCTACCCTTCGATTCTGACAGAATTAATTACCGTATATTTACGATATACAGTATAACATTAGTTCTTCTCCATGTACGTTTATTTTACTTATATGATGAACATATGAACCTTGAAGAATGATAAAAGAAGTGGGAACAGCAATTGGGGGGTGAAAAACGTATATATTCACCACCTGGTCGTATTCTGGGGCGGTTGGCCAAGAGACATACACCCTCTCTCTCTCCAACGTCAGGTTTGCACGTGAGCTCTCCGGGAGAGATCTCACACTGCTATAGGGTCTCTAAATGACTCGCCCGTGTTTTCGAGACCGCGTGAGAATAATTCTCGCGGAAAATAACCAATAAAATATGGAAATGAGGAAAAATAGCCAATAATTGAAGAGGGAGGAAAAAATGGTGGGAAGGTGGGGGGGGGGACACATTTGGATGAGTGTTAAGAGGTACTAGAAGGGAATTATCTCACCTAATCACATATTCCTTTGTTTTGAGAGCCCCTGGGGCATTTTGAAAGGATTTTTTTTATAGTTCTGCTTCAGCGAGGCCTATCGCGTTCGCTATAGTGAGGCTTATCGCGTTTTATGGGTTAAGAATGTATATATTATTCTATTTTAATGATTATGAATTTTGAATAACATAATTGCACACACACACATTACATTATATATATATAATATGAAAGAGTATAATCCTGTGTAGCGGGCTTACCGTGTATATATATCTCAATAATATGGTAATGTAACAATATATTTTTACATTTTACATTCATAAATAATACACTAATATACTAGGTTAGGTTAGGTTAGCTTAGGTTAGATTAGGTTAGGTTAGGTTAAAGTAGGCATCTGAAAAACAGTTACCCGCTACACAGGATCTTACCTACGAAAGTTGCCATCTGATATCTTATACAATTAATAATGTGGTTAAAATCAATGATTGGGAATCAATCAAGAGACTTGTAGCTTGGCAGGACTGGTGACTTTCAAACAGGTAACATGACGGAAATTAAATTTAAATTATTTACAAAATTATTAAATCATTGTAATTATATTGAGATTTTGCTAAGCATTTACATGAAAAGCAATTAAGATATGTTATATAGTGTTAGCATTTTTATATTAGTAAAAGTAAATTGGGCATGACAAGGAAGCAATATATTCAAAACTACATTATATTCAATAGTCAACCATTACATGCTTTGATATATTGTGTACCTTATTAACTATAGTATATTTTATTGTATTGTAATAATTATTGATGTATTGTTTCTAACTTTTGCGAGATAAACGAATAGAACCGAGTCTACAAGAGAGAGAGAGAGAAAGAGAAAGAGAAAGAGAGAGAGTGTGAGAGTGTGTGTGTGTGTAGGGGACAGCCAGGGGTCCACCACTACTGACCACTTTCACCGCCTGGTTAGCCCGGCTCAATCTGAAGGTCTCACTCTCTCTCTCTCTCTCTCTCTCTCTCTCTCCAAGCATAACAATACTTGTGCTGCTAGTCAAAGTAAAAAATTAGCTTTATAAAATAACTTTTTTAACACCTGCCAATAGTTATTGCATATAAAAAATAGATCTGTTTACAGTCCAAAATATATATACCGGTATATATATATATAATTCCTATAAGCATGTTCCTTAAATGTTTGAGCATTGTCAGGTTGACGAATATTACAATAATTACAGCTTAATCTATTCCACATAAATGAATATTTGTAAGTGAAAGAGTGTTGGAAGTGTGTTAACGAGGAATGATAACGGCTCCTCCCTTGGCCATCTAGGCTGCCCTAGTGTTGTTAGCAGGAGTCTGTGGTGGAAGTCGTAAAGGTGCCAAGTGTTCCACTTCCATCACATTGGTCTTATACACGATGAACAGTCCACTAACATATATATCCTGTGTTGTAAGGTATTGATATTCCCAAACAGTAGCTCTTTGTTGTATCTTGTCCAGTATTGAGAGGTACAGTCAAGAGCCATAATACCTGCACACCCATTTGAATATTTAAAGCCAAGTTGTGAAGCCTGGATTGTCTCACTTGGGTTCGATACAGATTCATACATACTACACACAGGATCTTATCTCTCTCACTCAACCTGCTACCTTCACTTGGATTCTCTAAAAGCCATAGCAAAAAAAAAAACTTACTGTAAGCTAATGACAACACGTGATGGCACCAGGCATCAGTATGGAGATAACTGAATAGAGGCAAAGAGTTGTGTGTGTGTATTTTTTTGTTTTCCAGAACGAATCCTATCATATTTGGAGTATGCCAGATTCTTGATGATGACAGTGATATTGGTCTGTTAAGTGTGATTTAGAAGTTATCAGATAACATTGAACTCAAAAATAAATGTAGCAATCCGGAATTGAAGTTGAGCAGCTGTGTGGATCTGCATAAACTTGGGAAAGGGCTAGAAACATGTCTGATTCCATTAACCTTCTAAGTGTGAATGGTTAGTTAATTAAAATAGGACTTCAGACGCTATCAACCCTTCTGGATTATTAAGCCAGCACACTAAAAGTCAAGAATAGCGTCAGGACTGGAGCCCCTTTTCAAGAACTCCCGTCCCTTGGTGAATGGTCTGTATAGGTCCTTGCTACTAACCATCACTCTGCCAGTATGCTCTTTGCAGTTATTAAGTTACACCAATTCGAATCCTTGAACCTTTAAAGCCAAGTTCTGAAGCGTCTGGGCTATAATAAAAACACTGCATTGTCTTGCTGGCGTTCGATGCTTATTCAAATGGGTTGCGTCGCCAATAGGAGTGTTCAATCTGTGGACACACTTGTCAGATGTCACTAGATTCTTTAATTTATCGCGAATAAAATGTGAACATTGCTAATACTTACTATATCTCTTCAGTTGTGATTTCAAAACATCAAGTATAATTTTAGAATAATTTGTCCTACATTATGGTGTTTAACAGATACATCTAATGGATATACATTTCATAAAGTACATTTCTATTTTTCATTGTAGAGTAGAATATTGTATACAGAAGATAATGATTGGTTGTTGATTGATTTGTGTTGATAAAGTTGAGATAGCTTCATTATTCCATATATATTATTGAAATTCTAAAATTGCAAGCAATTTTAATGATAATGTGATAATCTAAAGTGATATACGAACCATGAGAGCTAAAATATATCGCATATAACACATAAATAACATAGATATTATAAAGTGAACACAAGCTAAATATAAATTGCTAAAGCCAACAAATAAGCGAGATTTGTAGACTGACTGAGTGTCAGCTTACATCTCACCTGCCTTAGCCAATCACAAGCCTCTGTATTTTTAACATATGCACTGGCTTCCTAACACCAGGGTAAGTCAACACGGTGGTGGTAAGTTAGAATATCAGCCCCTGATTGGTTGATAGGCTCCAGAACTCAACTCTCTCATCAGGCAGTCTATTCTTTCGCTTAGTGATTTTTCTAATGCCTTTTTATTTTGTCTGTGTTCACTTTATAATATTTACGTTAACCCACTGAGCCCCAGCGACGCAGCGTTTGCGTCAGCAATGTATGTAACGCTAAACCCCAGCGACTCACCGTTTGTGTCAGTGTCACTCCGGTCCCTATTACTCCTGTCCTATGGCACCTAGAGGGCTCAGATTTGTATGGGAACTGTGTAAGTATCCCACGCACCCATGCCGATGGTTGAAAATTCTCAAAGTCCAACCGCGTGCGCGTGAGCGTGCAAAAACATGTTTTTTTTGGGAAATTGCCTTCAATTTTTTACTCTTGTAAAATCCGTTTTCGGGGGCTCTGTAGGACCATTTTTTGAGCTTTTTGATCGTTTTTTCGTGGTTTTTCCTTCATTCCTAACCCATTCGCTATTGTTTCTGGAATAAAAACAAATTTCAGAATCAGCCGGTCCTGGGTGGTACATTTATAAATATTTAGCTGGTACTCAGCGGGTTAATAGTGTATTATATGTGACATATTTTATACCACAGTGTTCGGATATCACTCTAGAACATGACCCAATTGGTGAAATTGCTTGTAATTAAATAATTTAAAAACTAGATATGAAATAATGAAGATATCTTGATTTACTACTCATACTCTTATCCATTAGCCAAGCAACAGCCTCTATACAAAATTAGCTGCTTCTAAAGTTCGGCAGTCCTGTTCAGAGAAAAATAAGTAACTGAATGAAATGTCAATATAATCATAAAATCGTTGTTTAATTTAGATACCACTAGGCCTATTATAAATATATCATTAGCATACAAAAGAAGGTATATCATATACTATTTATTTTTTGCAACCAGTATTCACCATTTTGTAATGGATTTATTTCACAACACAGTATTTTTTCTTGCTCTCTTATTTTAAATATACGATATAGTAGTGAGCTAAAATATATAAGATTATTATAATATATATGAAGAATATATGAGATTAAAACCGTTTGGCATAAGACTCTTTTAACTACAGGAAAAATCGACAAATAATTTAGAAACTGACACCCTTCTTAGTCTTGTTCACATTTTATTACAATAATTGGCGAATCTGGTGACATCTGGCAAGCTTGTCTACAGATTGAACACTCCTATTATACGTAGTGCACCAGTCCTTGTTTCTTTTATCTTCTTTAATGTTCACTGCTAGGTGCCGACAGTCTGTTTGTACTTTGATTAGCTAGTTATTATAGGACTTCAGAGGCTATCAACTCTTCTGGATTATGCACACTGTAAGTCAAAAATAGCGTCAGGACTGGAGCACAACCCTCTATAGTTGTGACTGGAGCCCCTTTTCGAGAACTCTAGTCCCTTGTCCTTTGATGTTGTTGTCTA
Organism: Lithodes maja; assembly: GCA_037953745.1. Taxonomy (NCBI): domain Eukaryota; kingdom Metazoa; phylum Arthropoda; class Malacostraca; order Decapoda; family Lithodidae; genus Lithodes; species Lithodes maja. The sequence goes on along the minus strand of JBAKBP010026264.1, from coordinate 22,249 downwards.
CTTTAATGTACATTACGCTACAAGACATAAATCGTGTCCCTAATTTCTCGAAGCTACGACGAACTGAATTGAATCTTCTCATTAAGTCTTTGCCTAATATTAACATTTCGAAGATTCTTGTACAGTACACTGTTCGAGGGTCATATTGGGTTAGGATATAGGCTAGGTCTTAGAGTGTACAGTACACTTGCATAATATTAACTTAGCATATTTCATAAAAATAACTAATAATAAGGCAATTTTAAATCAAGCATCAGACATGAGAGGTTTATGTTAAATCTGTCTTAATCAATATTTTGTATACATAATAAACAGTAAACTCACCAAGTATCATTACATTGGAGCATTAGAATAAGAAATATGTTCAATTTCAAAATACACCGAAAAGGAAAAACAAAATAATGATTTAAAAAAAAAATATATGAATTGTCAGAAATTGACTGAAACTTTTCCTATGCATTTATAATAGTATGAAGAAGATTCCCTGCAAGTTTCATTGAAATCCATCAACAAATAATGAAAATCCAGTATATCCCCCTTAAGACGTTCGCCCATTAGTTTGTCAATTTTAAGAACTTTCGACCCATTTCTGTCAATTTTAAGACCTTTCGTGCCATTTATAGTAGGCGTCGATTTTTCCTGACAAGCGATAGCGAGCCTGTAATTTAAGAGTAACCGGCCTTTGGCTGGAACATTGTTCTACCGAAAAATGTACACATTTATCTTGAAAAGGGTTCAAGGGGGTGTAATTTTAAGTTAGATGGAAGTCTAGAGAACAAACTAAAAACCTGCCCTTAATGCCAGGATTTATGTCCTAGAGTGTACGACTGTTCATCCATCAACATAATTATAACTAACGGTGTACAGTAGGTGCAGAGAAGTGAGGGATGCAGTTATATACACCAGACAAGGGAGGAGGAAGGAGGGAGGAGGTGGAGGGAAGGAGGAGGAGTACCGTTGTTGAGAGAGAGAGAGAGAGAGAGAGAGAACGAGAGCGAGAGAGAGAGAGAGAGAGAGAGAGAGAGAGAGAGAGAGGGGGGGGGAGGAGGAGAGTGAAAAAGAGAGAAATGGAAGGAGAGACGAAGGAAAAAAAAGAGTTGAAGGTCAGTAGGGTGTGACGTCATGTGACCTATAGCCAATGGCAGCCTCGGTACTGGCGGGGGGGGGGGGGTAGTGAAGGAGATAGATGGATAGAGGGATGGATACACAAAATGGGTGAATAAAGGGATGGCTGGATTGATAGGTGGATAGAGGGATGGATAGAAGGATGGGTGGATAAAAGGATAGATGGAAGGATGTTTGGATAGAAGGATGGGTAGATGGATGGATGGATGAATGGATAGATAGGTGGATGAATGGTTAGGTATATGCAATTTTGCACAGACGGATGAATTCATGGAAGTTGCCAATGGCAACTTCAATATACTGGCATAGTGGGTATAGTGGGTACAGTGTAACGGATAGATATTGTAGAAGATGGATGCGTGGACGGCGTGCGGAATGTACTCAATTGATTGAGACAAATGGTTGTTGGATGGTTGGATGGTTGGGTGGAGGGAGGGATGAGTAAATGCATAAATGGAAGGATGGTAATGTTTGGAGGGAAGGATCTATGAATGTAAGGATAAGTAGATGAACGGAAGAATCTATGAAGTAATGGATACATCGATAGATGGATGGAAGGATAAACGGACATTTGCATGGATGGATATGTGGGAAAATGGACAGATGGAAGGATGAATACAGGAAAGGAATAAGCGACGGATATCTATATAATATACATGGGGAGATACACAGACAAACTGGTGTATATATGGTTAATTAGAAACTTAAATAGTATGAACTGAGTCTGAATTAGTTCACTGCAGGACAAAAGCCTCTCCCTAATTTGTCCACTTAAACCGGTTATAGGTTTGCCTATTCCACTCCCTGCCGTAAAACTTTCGAATCTCATTCCTTCAACTGGTTAATTGTCTACCTCTTCTCCTCTGGCTCTATGTCTTGGTTCTCATTCTGTTCTTCAAGTAGTTAAGCTATTAGAATGTCTTCGAAATATATGGCTTGATGGAGATTGTGTGTGTGTGTTTTTTGTTCTTTAAGAATTGTTGTGGAAATGTCTTCTATGTTTGTCTGTTATCTTATCCAAGTAGCTCTATTAAGTATACCTACAATTCTCCGCTTTGAGCACTCCTACGTTCATGATCTAAAGCCAGGTTCATGATCCATTAATAAGTAACGAGGACATAATCAATTTAGGCGACTAAATTTATAGATATATACAGGTATATATATATATATATTGTATATAATTTGAAGTCATCTAAATCGGTCATGTCCCCCCATTACTAATATCATACGGTATAACATTCCAAAGAGGTAGAAATCTTCATTTAGGGGGAATTTTTTTTTTTTTTTTTTTTGGCCTCCCTCATACTTAGCCCCATTACTTTTCAGATCTTAAGACGTTTGGCCCAGTAGTTTTGGCGATTTTAAGACCTCACACCCAATTTCTTTGTCAATATTCAGACCTTTCGTGCCATTGTGTCGATTTTTCCTGGTGAGCGATAGCAAGTCTGTAATTTAGGAGGAATCGGCCTTTGGCCGGGACAATCTTCTACCCAAAAGTGTACAAATTTATATAGAAGGGGGATCTTCGGGATGTTTTCTTAAGCTTGATGGACGTCTAGGGACGGAACTAAAAATATATATATATTTATATATATATACAGTATATATATATATATATATATATATATATATATATATTATATTATATATACAGTATATACAGTATATACCGTATAAACAATTACATTGATCAATACACAAATCTTCCCCCTCTTAATGAACACGACTACATAATAAAAAATAAGGACATATTATATACTGTATGCACCAACAAATATTCCTGTATTACACACAACGAAAACCTTGCCAACCACGCAGACCAGACCCACCCACCCCCCCCACCCCTGCTTTTCTAATTGTACGCTAGGTTGGAATCCTGAGATATAATAAAATTAATGAAAGCATGTGATTCTCCCAGTTTTCGAACCTAGGATATCTCATACAGAACTTACACACTCTAACCATTACATCATCACCATTGGACCTACCTTTGGGATTGCAAAGAAATGTGTCCACTGAGGCAAAAATGTAAACTGGGAACAATCCAAGCAACTAGGAAACACTCCTATGCAACTTTAACTAATCCTGTCAAACTATCAAATAGTGGATACATCAGGTCAAGTTGACAAATCTGGTAAGTGGACAAATCAGGTCAAGTGGACGTATTAGGTCAAGTGGGCAAATCTGGCCAAGTGGGCAAATCTGGTCAAGTGGACAAATCTGGTCAAGTGGACAAATCTGGTCTAGTGGACAAATCTGGCAAGTGGACAACTCAGTTCAAGTGGACAAATCTGGTCTAGTGGACAAATCTGGTCTAGTGGACAAATCTGACAAGTAGACAAATCTGACAAGTGGACAACTCAGGTCAAGTGGACAAATCTGGTCTAGTGGACAAATCTGACAAGTGGACAAATCTGACAAGTGGACAACTCAGGTCAAGTGGACAAATCTGGTCTAGTGGACAAATCTGGTCTGGTGGACAAATCTGGTCTGGTGGACAAATCTGGTCTAGTGGACAAATCTGGTCTGGTGGACAAATCTGGTCTAGTGGACAAATCTGGTCTAGTGGATAAATCTGGTCTAGTGGACAAATCTGGTCTAGTGGACAAATCTGGTCTAGTGGACAAATCTGGTCTAGTGGACAAATCTGGTCTAGTGGATAAATCTGACCAAGTGGAAAATTGGGTCAAATGGTAAATATCTGGTCAAGCGCTTATAGCCTATCTGGTCAAGAGAGCAAATGCGACTAAAGCGCGGTTCCCATACCTCCAGTTTGACCTCCGTTTGGCCATGTGTGCTCTCTCTCCCAGGAGTTAAAACATCACGTGCGGGAAATCCAATGTTGCCACACTAACTCTTAGCTCGCCCAGTTGGGCTTACTTTAAGTACATATGGCAAATTATTCGTCTTTGTGTTATTGCTTGACACAATTTATCGTGATATGCACTATGTAAGCAGTAACAATATGGGAGAGTATTTAAAAAGCCTGAAATCCAAGTTAATTTAACGAGTGCTAGCATCAAAAGAGGCAATGTACTTCAAGCCTAAATTTGTTGATTTCGGAATAAATATTACACAATATCCATAATTGGTCGTCGTGACAACATGCACAGCTATCAAATTACACTTTCTATACAACTCTGGCATCACAAAATGGAAAGTATGAGACTATTTAAAAATGTGAGCTACCTTGCTTCTGGGCTATAAACATTGGCAGTACTTCAGAACTCGCCCAACATTGTGTCCGTGGCGGAGAGGGCGAGTGTTTCTCTTGTTTACATTATAAATACGCACTATACGTACATCCTGTGTGTGCATGCATAGGTTATAGGGTGTGTACTATTCATTGGTGACCAGTACATGCGATATAATATATCATGGGCACCATAAATATACATAATTTTCTTCCGACATCCGTCCAAGGTTAAATCCAAGTAAACTTTTTCGGACAGGATCCGGGATCGGAAGCGCGCGAAACGGAGAACAAAAGACCCCAGTGCTCGCTCGCCGGAGCCCATGCGTGAACGGACCTACGTCATCGATGACGTAGGTCCGTCCCAAACGGAGGTCAAAACGGAGGTATGGGAACCGCGCTTAAGTAGTAAAATCAGGTTAGGGGTTAAAGAGTTCGATCCAATCTTGCAAACGTATTCAGTCAACCAATCTAATTCACTCATAAAATCTGATAAAGTCGTCCAATAGGTTTAAACAGGCAATCGGGCCAAGTGTTGAAATAGGGTAAATCTTATTAAACATTTAATTTAGTCAAGTGGTCAATATATATACACGAGAGCGAGAGAGAGAGAGAGAGAGAGAGAGAGAGAGAGAGAGAGAGAGAGGAGAAAGTGAAGATAGAACAGCAGAGTAACTGACCTGTCCCGTTATCTCACTTTGACCCCTGGGTCACGGGTCACACTGAGTCCAAGTTACTGTGAGGAGAGAGAGAGAGAGAGAGAGAGAGAGAGAGAGAGAGAGAGAGAGAGAGAGAGAGAGAGAGAGAGAGAGAAGCTACAGTAAGCTACAATAAATTGGTCAGTTGATTCCCGAATATTAGCTAAACATGCGGAACAATTCGAGGGATTGATTTATATGTAAGAATTGAATTAAAGTCTAAGGTGAACGCAACACATGTTTCAGCAAAACAAAACAACAGCAAAGTTAACAAAATTAATTTACAGGTATTTTAAAAAAAAAAACACACATATAACAAAAATATGAATAACAATGTTCAGTTGAGTATGCCGTTTTATAAGACTGCACAAATCATAATGAGCATTGGAGGAAAAAGCTTAATTTTAGTCAGGGACATAATGACCAAAATATATCCCTGCTGCGTGTCATAAGAGGCGGCGCCGCTTAAAGGGGGATGACGTAATTCTGGGCTACAGTTTATCCCAATTGGTCCATTTCAGCCTCATGGTAGCTATGGGACACCAGAGCGTCAAAACTATTCTCTGGAATGGCTGTTTTTTGCCCTGAAGGTCTGCCTTAGGGCATTTTGGGGTGGGTCCGTGGTTGCATGGAACTGGAGACTAATATATAATTATCTACACCCCCTATCTATCATTTCATATCATGTGATACTTGATTTGAAATGATGGACAAGTGCTCATAATGGCACCCAAAAGTTTAAATTCGTCCATCCAAGAATATCAAGTATAAACGGTAAGGAGTTTTTATAGCCTTGTTGATACATAATGGTTACGATGTCCCGTTTCTAGCCATGAATCCAACGATACCGTAATGGATAAAATGTCGGACAACATGACTGAACGTGAACGTCCGTATTTTGTAGTATCGACACTAATTTAGGTGTTTGGCGATTTTAAGACCTTCCATGTAATTTACATGGAAGGTTTTAAAATTGCCAAACAAATGGGGCGAATGACTTAAAATCTCAAAACTAATGGGGATGTGAAAACTGTTTAGCTGCTCTCTCCAAATCAAGGACTTGTATAAATAAGGTGTCGCCATCTAGTGTGGCAGAAAGGAAGCAACCAACACCTTGAAGCTCACTGTGACCAGCTCATCTAGTGCGAAACATGCAGCACCCAACATCTCGAAGCTTCAATCGATAATCTCGGGACTCTTAAGAGTTACAGGCTACTGAACAGCCCAGTCCCGAGGTTGAAAAAAAAAAAAAAAAAAAAAGAGGAAGGCGGTATCAATTCTATCAACAAACATGATTATAGGCTCGATATTGTTTAAGATATATTATACTGTACAGTAGAATCATTATCAGTATCATAATGAATGGGGCTATATACACCGTAACAGTTTAAGTGATATGTATATTGTTTACTCTGGGATGTTATTGTTGTATCCATGCAATTTTGTGTGTGTGTTCTGTTTTAAAATTTACATATAAATATAATGATCAAATACAATTACAAAACTTTAGTGCCACCAAACAAGAATAATAAAAAAAGAAATCCAAAGTTGTGGGGAAAAGTGATCGCGTCCTTTGTATTTATTTTTAATATATTTATATATATTTTGTTTACCAACCCGAATAAGAACTGCGTGCTCGTATGTCGAAAGGGTTACTAAGAGTGAGGTATGCTAGGTTTACAGGAGGGTGATAACCAAACGGCCACTTCCAGAGTTTACACTGCTCATTGTTACCTCCTCACGGTGTCAACTTAAGAGGGGTCTGGACATCTTTCTCCCTCATGCTTAGCCCCATTAGTTCGGTGAGTTTAAGACCTTTTGTACCCTTTGTGGGAGGAAGGGCTGGATACTGGCTGACTGACTGACTGACTGGTGCATATAGGTGTCGATTTTTTCCTGTCCAGCGATAGCGAGCCTGCAATTTAGGAGGACCGAAGAATGCACAATTCATCTCAAAGGGGGTCTTGGGGAATATTTCTGCAAGCTTGATGGAGGTCTAGGAGGAAACTAAAAGAGAATAGTATGATAAATATATACATATACAGTAATTCTCCCCTTAAACGGCCATACTCTGAAACAGCTACAACAATATCGGCAACAGTTTTATTTTTACTTCATTCAATATACCATTACTAAATCTAACCTAACCTAACCTAACCAAATCAAACCTTAACTAACTTTACCTAACCTAGCCTAACTTAACCTAACTTAAGGGGGCCCACCTCGTTATTTTTTCTCCCTCTCGCTCTGGCTTGTATCCATTCGGCCCATTCCTATGACTTAAATTGCTTCAAACTCCGTGTGTCCAGGCATTTTAGCTCGAACGTCCCTGGATTTCGGCCCTGTCACTCTTTGAAATCTGGGAGAGGCACTCGCTGCAGGCAGTTATGCCTTTTGTCTCCCTCATTCACATAGAAAAAAAACAAAAACAAAAAAATCAGCCTACTGTTTTAATATATTTATCCCCATCCAGGTGTCGATTTGTTCCTGGCGAGCAGTAGCGAGCAAACCTATTTTTTATAATGTTTTTGACAGTAAGCTAAATTTGTACATTTTTCGATAGAAAAATGTCCGCCGGATTTCTCCATACAATGCAGGTTCGCTATCGCTCGCCAGGAAGAAATCGATACCTGGCTGGGATAAACATCTTAAAACAGTAGGCTGAATGGGGCCGAATGGATACAAGCCAGAGAAAGAGAGAAAGGGAGAGAAAAAAAGCAGGTGACCCCCTCAACCTAACCTACAGTAGGCTGTTAATAAGTGTGGCCGTTTAGCAATGTGGCACTTATCTTCTTACTTTATTCAATATGACCTTACTAAACCTAATTCAATCTAAACTAAGTCAACTTAACTTAACCTAGGCTGTTAAGGGGAGATGGGCCGTTTTTCTGGTCCCCCTTCTTTCTCATGCTTAGCCCCATTAGTTTTCAGATTATAAGAAGTTTGGGTTTTCGCCTCATTTTTTGCCAATATTAAGACATCGTGTAATTTATGTGTCGATCTTTTCGTGGCGAGCGATAGCGAGCCTGTAATTTAAGAGAAACCGGCTTTCGGCCGAGACATTTTTATGTCGAAAAATTTACAAATTTATCTTGAAGGATGGTCTTGAGCGGGTGTTTTGTTTGATGGAGGTCTAGGGAGGAAACTAATAAATTAATAAAAAGATACATAAATGAACAAATAAATACGCCCATCCCCCCTTAATAAAGCTCGGTTCACAACATGCACGAATTAACGTCACGTGACGTCCGTCCCCGACCAAGAAAATAGGCAGGACGGCATCAATCTGGATGTTCCAACTGTTCCAACGGTTTTTTGCCGCCGTTCTCATCCCGTTATATTCGTCGTCTAGACGCCTCCAGTCGTCGTCTAGACGCCGCCAGGCTGCGCCTAGACGACGATTGCTCCCGTGTGTGTCCCCTGGGTGTCCCCGACATAAACATTTTTTGGCAGTTGCCCCAACCCATACGGACCATTTTATGCATGCATAAAAAGGACGCCGCCCAGGCACGGTGAATTAAGGGTCGGGGACGGACGGGACGTTAATTCGTGCATGTGTGAACCGAGCTTCAAGTGTGGTCGTCTGGGTTGTGGCCGTTAATCAATGTGGCATTTTTGGCCTGCTACCGTACCACTCTTCAGGGTTACCGTACTAGTCAAAATGGCCACAACCGAAAGGGCCACAATCTAATCTAACTTCCATAAACCTAAGTAACTAACCAAGTAACTAACCGAATGTAAACTAACCAAACCTAACATGACCTGATCTACGGTACTATTAAGCTTAAGGATGTGGCCAATTTGGTTATGGCCGTTCCGAAGTGTGGCTGTATTGACCTGCTTCTTTCTTCACCAGCATAACGGTGGCTTAGCCCCTTATTGGCGGCGCGCGACATAGGTCGAGTGAAATAAATTTGGACTATGTGGCGGCGCGCGACATACTGTAGGTCGTGTGGCAATTTCAGCACGTAATGTTGCTGAGAGAGAGAGACAAGTGGTGGCAGGAGAGTAGCGAGCGTATGACTGCTCCAGACCACCGCGGTGGACCAACTGACATGAATCCCACCCTCCTCCACCCTCTCACACTCGCTACATAGTGAAATGTATGGGGAAAGTACCGAATTATATGGTTTTTGCACTCGTGTTGCGCGGTTGTTGCAAGAAAACTAGCGGTCATACAAGGATCGTTGTGGTGTCATTGGAAAGCTCTGTTTATGCCCTTTCAGGGATAGATACTTGTTTTACGCTCTGGGTCTTATTTAGGCATGAAAATGATCACGTAAACAGCCCTATTTTGGGTCAAAACACCCCGCTGGTGGCTACATATTATATACCGCCTAGGCCGCTCTTAAAGTGTTAAATGTTTATATGCTCTTTCTAATTTTATTCCGGATATCATTAGACGATTTTCTTCAGATTACCTAAGTCGTGTTGGATTTCAGAAGGTTAACCTCTTTTTTTTTCTTTTTTTTTTTGCTAGGGGTCCTTCTAAAGATGAGTAATGTCGTCTAGTGTTAGACAGGATAAAAACGGAAAAACATCATCTAGCTTGACATTTTTTCCATCATTCATACCAAAAAAATCCGAAAGGCGTCTCTGCCTATGACAGCTGGCAGTTATATCTCCCTGTAGTACGAATTAGGTGAGCACGTGATATTCCATATATATACAATTGTCGGCTATCTTGATACACACGTTCTTCATTCCGTAGTGCATTAAGTAGATCATTAATGTTTTTTTTTTTTTTTGCTCTCTAGACCTCTACCAAGCGTCAAAAACACCCCCAAGTCCCCACTTTAAGATATATTTGTACATTTTATCAATAGAAAAATGTCTCCGCTAAAGACCAGTTTTTCCTAAATTACAGGTCCGCTATCGCTCATCACAACAGAATAGACACCTAAATGACACGAAAGGTCTTAATATTGGCAAAGAATGGGGCAAAAGGTCTTACAATCGCCAAACTGATGAGGTGAACGTCTCATAATTTCAGAACGAATGGGGCTAAACACTAGGGACAAGGGGGTCCAGAACACCCAAATGCCTCTCCTTAATCTGTAACATCTCGCAGCTTCCTTTTAAACTAAAATTCCAGCCTCGGGTGATTTGTTAGAGGTGCTGTGAGTATAATAACTGATCTGGATGTATTGCTAATAATTCCTTGTGTGTTTATGCAACTGTAGGCTCCCCTTACTACCGAAGCCTTGTTGGCCCACTACTGACGTTCTTGCTTCTTCATCATTATATGCAAATCTGTAGCATATAATTAAGATTACGAAAAAGTTATATATATATATATATATATATATATATATATATATATATATATACCGGTATATATACTGTATATATATATAATTATCTACATGAATACAAATGTGAGGGGGCCACATTTTATGAGGAATTGTATGTGATGATTTAGAAATCTAACTATCTATCTATCTATTTCCATGATCTCCGAAGGGGTGGCCACGAATGAATCGCCCCCATGCACCTCTGTCCCCAGTCAGTCGACACCCCTCCTCCAATCCAGCACCGCTTTCACGCATATACTTCTTAACTCCATCCTTCCACCTCTCGCTCGGTCCACCTCTCCCTCTCTGTCCTTCCACTTCACTCTTGTACACTCTTTTAGTAATTCTCTTGCTTCCCATATGCTCCACATGGCCGAACCATCTTAAGGTGTTCCTTTTCACACTTTCCAGCACATCTACATACACACCACACCACTCACGTACTTACTCATGTGTCTGTCTATCACTCCACGTAACTCTGCACGCACTTCTAAAGTAACTCATTTTCACCCCTCTCCCTCTTGGTTTGTGTCTCTCCAACAAAGTCCATGCTTCACTCCCGTATGTCAATGTCGGGATTACCACACTATCATGCAAGGCATCCATGCTGACCACCCCATTTCTTGTTACTGCTTTCAGCGCTCCTACAACACTCTTCCCCTTATTTGTATGTATGGACGGCATTGTATTACCACTGAAAAGCTCGTTTGAAGTTGAACCAAATCTGTTAGTTGCAGTTGAAAAAAAAAAGTGTCGTCAAATTACAAGCAAGTATTTAAAGGCTCTAATGTAAATCAAGTACATTTTGAGTGAGAGGATATCTAGACTGCAAGGTTTAAGTACACGATATAAAACACATTAACTGGAAGAACAAAACTGGTAGGCTACATATAATCAGTGAGTAATAATCGGTGGGAAGAACAATTCGAACACTTTTTTTTCAATTTCCAATTTTCCACAAACTTTAATTGCTTATGATGTTTTCTGGATGAATAACATAGTAAGAAAACGAACAAAACACGTTCAATTATGTTTGATAAAACCCACGTATTTAATGATAAACACATTTTGTATAATGTAGTCATGAAGTAAACAATGATTCATCTACAGCAGTATTAATATAACGATTGATTGAAGATTACCTGCTCACAAGTTGACAAGTCACACATAATCCCTTTTAGTCACGTGCGTCCCCCCCCCCCCCCACCCCCCACACACAAACATTGGAAAATAAAAGAGAATCACTAATTTGTGGCTATGAATAAATATATGTGTTGGTGGAAGGAGTACGTTATTAAGATACGGAATATATGGCATTATTAAAACTTATCTTAGGTACACTGCTGCAATATCATGAGTCAAGTCTATACCACATAGGCCATCGATTTTATGAAGAATAAAAATTGAACCCATGGTGCAGCAGTATATATACGGTATATATATATATATATATATATATATAATGCCCTTTCCAAATGAAGAGAAACCTGGGGGCCGTGGAAGGAAGCCCTGGAGGACACCCGGGTCTTCTGTAAACCAACCACTAGACTTGGTCAGCCGTGTGTTGAGTAATGTATTTATGTAAGAGTGTGTGTGTTAGGAGGGGGTAAGGGGAGGGGGTATATGATGGTGTCCTGCTTCCCTCCTTCCTCTTCTTCTTCTTACCTGACCTCTCACCCACTTACCCAAGAACCAGCAGCAGCAGCAGCAGCAGCACTCACCCTGGCTTACCTTGACCTGTCGTGACGTTCAGTGGCTGCTGGTTATGGTGGGGGTGATGGTTATGGTGGAAGGTATGATGGTGGTAGGTATGACGGTTGGGGTGGTGATGGTGGTAGGTATGGTGTTAGTGATGGTGGTGGAAGTGATGGTGGTAGCTGGTAGGTATGGTTTTTTATGTATTGTATGATAGGGGTGCCATTATTCATAATAGTGGTGCATAAAGGAGTTCAGCTGAGCGAACGGAACAAGACATCCACTTATCCTCACAAAGCTACCTGCAGCTAACCTTTGCTGTGCAGAAAAATGATAGCAAAGCTAAATGGCCTATCCGACTAATCAGTCCATCTAAAATTAACGAGGAAATGTGCAGATTTAATATTGTGCAGATGGAAGAGCTAACAGGGATTTTTGTTTAGAAATGTTGCGAATGAACACTTAAGGTATACAAAATTAATTCTAACACAGGAAACAATTAAGGCAAGTACAGTACATGCACAGGGTATACAAAGGGATCGAAACTTATAGAAGTCCCTCATCTGAAACATTTTATAACCTTCACAATATAAGCTAGAGGAGGTAAGCAAGTCGATGATTAACATATTACTCCATAAGCTGCCCTCTCAATCACTGCCTGTGCAAGGAAAGATGCTTGGGTTATGAATGTATATGTTGTAAATGAGAAGGCAGTTTGGCAAGCAATGTGTTGTCCATCAATTATCATATCTACCTAGGGACCAGTGTTTGATCCTGTTCTTCTCTTGATTAATGGAAATGACGATGTCAGTCTATCACGCAAAATTTCAAAATTTGATAAAAATACAAAATGTGTTAGCACAGTATTCTCTCCAACACACGTTCAAGACCAAAATATCCGAATTAAATAATCTAATTGGGAACACAATTGACGAATGAGTTTCAATGTGGATATATGCAAAGTACTTTGCATAGACAATTCAAAAGTGGTGGCAAAGAAACTGAGTTTATATTAACAATATCAAACAATGTAATGGTTGCCGTCACAGGGATCGCATGTCTATATTTTTATGTCTGATTAGTTTGATTGATGGTTAGATATATGCGGACAATACAAAAGTCTTTTCAGGACCCATCAATATCATTTATAACCCTTACTGTTTATACCTGTTTATTAACTAGCTCAATAAGCATCTGTGCCTTATTTCAAGCCACTTATCACATGAATTGAACACATAAACCGCATCTGTAAAGACGCCTATTGGTGGTGGTGGTGGTGATAGAAGTCGTATATGCGGTTAGTTCTCGAATTATGTCACAAGATTTTATGCAGTACCGGTATATAAATAACCTTACGGAATGGAAGTCTTAATTAACGTATAGAAGTGGTATAAAGATGGCTACGGTGACAGCTCCAGTGACAGTGTTCTGGCAGTAATGAAAGAGGAAGAGGATAATTGTGGTTATGTTAAGTATGTAAGGTATTACACTTCTGACACTGGTCACACTCATGGGACGTTAGATGGCAGACCGAATGGATAAATAATAAGATGAAATACATAAATAGAACTAAATATAGGATTACAAGAATAGAGCAATAAGTGAGTAAAGTTAAGGCCGCATCATCTCCACACAAACCCGACCCTCCGAGTACCAAGAGCCCACATCACTAATTGAGGAGAGGATGCCGTAAGCCCCGGTCAAGGTTGGGTGAGTGTCCCTTTATAGAGCTACAGTGGAAGAGAGTTAGGTCACCAAGCAGCCATAGAGCAACCTTGGTCACCTTGCTCTATACCCCTTATGTAACACAGCCAACACGAAGAATGGCTAGATTTTTGGGTCTATTTATTGCCCCAAGATCCCCCTTCAAGATAATTTTTTACATTTTTCGGGGTTGGCATATATGGCCGATCAAAACTTGGGGTCGTAAGAGATTAACTCCCTCCAATCCGACAAGCAATTTTGTTTTTGTATTAATGCTACAGCCAGGGGATTTTACTAAACTTAGAAGGTTTTATCCATAAATGATAGAGTTAATGAATGTCAACAGTAATCTTTTAACTCTGACAGGTTCTTCCTAATTTGAATAAAATCGCTTGGCGGTAGACATACTGAAATATATACTGGAGTAATCTGTTAAAGGGTTAATTAAATGGCCAATCCAAACAATAGGATCGTAATTAATTCAAGTAAATAACCATTCTAAATAAGTTGATGTTCTACTATGGCAAAAGAAAATGTTTACCCACTAGGCGAAAGATGTACCGGTATGCAAGAGTGTGCTTTCTTATCAATGATAATCTACATTTAATAACATATATTTATATAAGTGGGATTATATAAATTAAACATAATTACAAATTCTTCGGAGAAAACAATTATCAGATAATTATTCGCATATATATTTTGCTTAATCAAACTTGTTGGATGAGAATGCTTACATTATTGTTTTCGTAAAGTTAATCAACAAACATCCTTACCAAGTACACAATATTTGTATAAATATAAAAAATCATTGTTTAGACTTGCAACAATACATTTAAAAATGGTGAACCAATGGAGAACAAAAATCCATGGACAAAAATAACGGAATATTGCAGAGTACAAGAGTAGTAATTACCAAGTTAATGTATGCGTTCTGTACATGACGGAATAAAAGAGTAAAAAAAATGTTTGTTTACATAATTTTGTTGAAAATCACACGCAACACATAAAATATAATAAATCGAGAAACTAGAGGGGTACCCAGTAGAGCACATACCTCCGTCTACGCTGGCTGCTTCTTTACCATAATATCTTAGGCCTAAATATTTTTATGGATCTTTGTTCCAGGACATGATCAGGATCGCCTAATACATTGAATAATTTTTTCCTTGGGTCTGCCCACCAAATTTCGTGAAAATCTCCAGATCGCCTCATAAACTAAATCACGGATCTGCCCACCAAATCTTTTGAAAATCGGTCCATAACACATCTTATCTGCCAACCAAAATTTGTGAACATCTCCACACTGCCTCCTAAATTGAATCACTTCTTCCTTGGCGCATATCCTATCTGCCCACCAAATTTCCTGAAAATGTGTTCATAACTTTGAGCGATAATTTGTTTACAGACATACACACGGAATCAAAAACATAACCTCCGACCAACTTTGTTAACAGAGGTAATACCCTTTTAAACAGATGACGCGTTTTTTTTTTATCTTACCTACCTCAAGTCAATATTATTCAACTTGTGAATTATTCATATTATCAATAACCCACCAATTAACTTACAAATAAACATAACTAATGAAATCAATGTAACTAATGAATAGATGTGGTACTCCAAGAATTCGAACCTAGGATACTCACACCGAAATTCCCAACACTAACCATTACACTATCAAGACAGTTAAAGCTCGGTTCACACATGCACGAATTAACGTCACGTCCACGTCCCCGACCAAGAAAATAGGCAGGACGGCATCAATCTGGAGGCCCCATGTTCCGTTCCAACGTTCCAACCGTTCCAACGGTTTTTTGCCGCCGTTTTCATCCCGTTATATTCGTCGTCTAGACGCCGAATATAACGGGATGAGAACGGCGGCAAAAAACCGTTGGAATGGTTGGAACGTAACTAAAATCCTTTGGTGGCAGCTTGAAGTCAGCATGAAAAGATGTACCCGTAAAATGGCCTAACTTCGGTCAAGGGGTTATACTTCTGACATTTCTGGATAAAAGTATATAAGCTACAGTTATAGAAAAATGGCTCGGCAATATGGAAGAACACCACAGACATACTTGTTTTTCTATAACATCATGTATTTATCCCATAACTGCGGTTCATTATATTTTTTCTAGAATGTCCGAAATTATATTCCCGTCCAAAGTCACGTCATTTGACCGGTATTTAGATTGAAAGTGTTCAGTGTGAAACAAAGAGAGAAGAAAGCTTCAGTACATAATATAGCCGTAGTTGAAGACATATATGTATAACACAAAATAATAGCAAAGGTAAGAGAAAGTACGGCAGCTAGATAAGGTACAATGGTAAGGTGAATGGATGTGCAGTTGTGTATCCAAGGAAAATATGAATAACATTAAAATAATGGCCATATAAAAGAATGTATAAAAGAGAGAGTGTGTAAGAAGGATGTGTGAACTTATAAGGGGAGATGTATCCATTTGTCTTTTTATTTAGTTATATATTATTTTCTTCAAGACAAATGTGTATATTTTTCGTTAGGAAAATGTCCCGGCTGAAGGCCGATTCCTCCTAAATTATAGGCTCGCTATCGCTCGCCAGGAAACAAATAAGACACCCAAGTACCACAAGAGGTCTTATAATAGTCAAACTCTAATGGAGCAAACGTTTTAAAATAAACACTAATTTGGCTAAACATGAGAGAGAAAGGGGTCCATAAAAATAAAAACCTTCCTCTAACTGGGCGATCTGTAAGTAGGAAGCTTAGGGGGGGGGGGGGGAACTCACACCACCATCCCCTCACAGCCAAACAATTCTTCATCATCCCTATCAGTACCGGTGCCGTCCTTTTAACTTTATCCAAGCGGCTCGCTTGGTGTAGTGACTAGCGTCTCGGACTTCCACCCAGAAGGCCCGGGTTCGCGCCCACGCTCGGCGCATTAAAGATTTTTCACAAGCACTGAGTCGTTACCATCCCTCATGAGCAAAGGGATGGGATAGTAGTACAGGACCCCAATGGAAATACGCCTAATCGGCCTTATTGAGCTATCCTTAGCTAGCTTAGCATGCGCTAGCTTTAAGAACTATTATTATTATTATTATTATTATTACTATTAGACGATATCATTCATTTAAAAAAAGGCCTCCAGCAATGCACACGCTTCGAACTATCTTCATTAACACTTTTTACTACCGGTACCACAGATTCTTCTTAAACTCCACACAATTGTCTAAATATAACCAGAATAAAATATAGAAGAGACGTCGCCGGTTCAGCAGAGGTCAGAAAAGCTTCCTATTTCCAGATTGTGCAACCATTAAGGGGGGATGGTTCACTTTTTGGTCGATTTTTTCTTTTATTTATTATTTTTCTATTTTCCTCACTAGACCTCCCTCGAACTTAATAAAAAAACTCCAGGATCCTCCTTCAAGATATATTTGTACATTTTTCGGTAGACAAATGACCGGCCGAAGGCCGTTTCCTCCGAATTTACAGGCTCGCTATCGCTCGCCAGGCAAAAAACGACACCTAACTGACACGAAAAGTCCTAATATTGACAAAGAAATGGGGCGAAAGGTCTTAAAATCGACAGACTAATTGGGCGAACATCTTAAGATCTGAAAAGTAATGGGGCTGAACATGAGGAAGAAGGGGAACCATAAATACGACCCAACTCCCCTTCAACTTGGTGGTGTTGAGAGCCCCAAAAAGGCGGGTGTACACGATAGCTTTTCCGGCGACTCTTAACCCGGGAACTGCGGGAAGACTCTTAAGAGTTCCCCCGGCGGACTGCGGGAAGAATCTTAAGAGTCAGAGAAAAAAAAATCAACTTTAAACATCGAAAAAAAAAAAAAAAATAATTGGGGCCCCTGGGCCATGCAAAATATCACTCCTCTACCTCCCCTCCTTCCCCACTTTCCTCCCCTCCTTCAGTTATCACCTATTTTCCCTGTTATTCCCTTATTCTGAGGTATATTTTCGTGCTAACATTAGCGAGTTGCAAGCAGGGCATTGTCATCTCTGTTAGCAAGCGAGTGCAAGAGAGAGAGAGAGAGAGTATCGATCGACTGAGTCTCAGTGGCCTTGGGGGAAATTGGCGGGAAAGCAGGTTGCCTCACCCATACATTATATAACTCGCGGCCTGTATCTCCGATTTTGACCATCCAAACACTGTTTTCACTCGTTTTATTGTTGTTTCAGGTTAATACCTTTATAATCAACCCATAATAGGCGCGTATGGATAAGTATTAATGCTATTTATGGTAAAATTAATATTTTAGTGATGGAAACAGCTCAAATACGTCAGCACAGGGGGACGTTTCTAATTACCCCCATGCGCACTTCTTAGGTTAATCGCCAACTTTAAACCTTTCAAGATTATGATGCCTTTTCACCGTATATTCTGGCTATCATTAGACGATTATACACAGCTTAGGAGGGATCTGCATAAGGGTAAAGGCAATCTCAATGATCCCTCCGACGTCCATATATACCCTTACTAGTCTCACTAAAACCGTCTATTAACCCCCTCAGACTGGAATAGTTAACTTACTGACGAGGAGGCGGACCGCCCGGTATTTTCCCCACAACAGTCAAAATCACACTGAGGGACCGTTAGGAGTCGGAGAAACTTGGGGTTGCCATCAATCGACAGATTCTGATCTAACTTACCTAACTTACTGAGCTCAAAATGACACACAAGCGTCATATAACTTATTATAGAGATATTAAGATAGGTTCATATGACGCGATCGCGTCATATGAGTATTTGGGCGGAACCGCCATATAACGCGATCGCGTCATATGAGTCGGAGGGGGTTAATAGCCAGAAAACAGACCAGAAATGCGTAACGGGATATGGAAAGGGTTAATCGGTCAACATTCCGAGACTATTTGGCCCTGGTATCAGTCAAGAGGCTGAAGGTGGATTATCGGAGGTCAGATAATTTATATCAGAGTGTTTTAATCAGAAATTGTGATATTTTTATTAGAGTGGCGTGAGAAAGTTTCGGGAAGAAGCGTTCGTGGAAATCCAGCTTATTAAGGAGGTGTTCTTCTTTCTGGACCCTCCTTCTCCCTCATATTTAGCCCCATTAATTTTGAGATTTTAAGACATTATTCGTCCCATTAGTTTGGCAATTTTAAGACCTCTCTCCACATTTCCTTGTCAAGGGGTTCCCATAATATACTAATCATTTTCCTCGACATAATTTGAATGACCAATTATATAGTTCTTGCTTAAATTAAAATTAGTGTGTGTGTGTGTGTGTGTGTGTGTGTGTGTGTGTGTGTGTGTGTGTGTGTGTGTGTGTGGATAACTTAGTGGAGAATCTTAGGAATAAAAACATATATACAGTATATATATATATATATATATATATATATATATATATATATACAGTATATATATATATATATATATATATATATATATATATATATATATATATATATATAATGCATTTTGAGAGTGTTATTGGTTGTACTGACCAGAGGGTTCAGGGACGGAGTACTGGGAGAATGTTAACTACCAACAAAACTTAGTAACATTAGTGAAGATTGAGGAAGATCTTAACTAGGCCTAAAGGGTTAAAAACAAATATATATATATAAATATTCTTGTTTCACCTCTCACCTTTCAAATGTGATCCTTTGGGGATCAAATGGATGTGTGTATAACATTGTATGGATCAAATACTATTCAAGGGTAGCACAACGACCTTTAAGTTTCACCCTTATAGGAAACTAAGGCATATACTTATAACTAGGGGTGGACCGGATGTGGATTTTTCAAAGTATATATTAATTGGAAAAACATAAATAATCTAATTTATTAATTTCACTCCCAACGCCAAACATCTCCCAATGAAATTAATGAAAGCATATGATCCACCAGGGATATTCAACATTTTTAAAGAGTTTTGCTCATTCAGGGCCTTTGCCATCATGCTCTTGCAGGTGGTAGATGCCACGACGGGATAAAAAATAGCGAAGGGCCACTAGCTCTTCCGAATGATACCATTGATGGGAACTGAATTTTTCTGTAGTGCTTCATCAATAACCTTATAGGCATGGAGGATTTTCAGAAGGTCCAAGTCATTTCGGGGAGTAGACGTGGGAAGGGGAGCCTCGGTCCAGTACATGGACATGCTGAGCAAGCCTCGCTCCTGTCTTTGAGTCAACTTGAATTGCCCATGGAGAATCTGCAATTTCAATGAGTAGATTACTTTTGGCATCCAGCGAGCATGATGCATGGGCCCAGGATGACTGAACTGGATTCCTCTATGTGAAATTCCTCCAAGGAAAATCAATGAGAGCTCCAGAAGTTCTTGGTAGACGTCCCTTAGATTATGTCGCCCTGCTAAAGCCTTCTCAGCCCAGGTAATCACTTTGACTGGAGTCTCCTGTATGAATACTGTGATCTCCTCATGGTTAGCACCAGTTTCTAACATGCTCTGGTTGACAGACTCCCATTTGGCCTGGAAGCGTTTGAAAAGAAGCTCCTCCGGGCCTTTCGTTGGCCCCAAGAGTGTTGCATAAGCAGCTCCCACATTCAGCTCCATCATATGCTGCCGGCAGGTGAAGTAAATTAGATTTGTTTCCAGTTTTGCTCTATAATGGTGCATGCACCATTGATACGACCTGTGTTGGAGGCCGTCGTATCAAATACCATGCCAACAACTAGTGAGTTGATAGCTATGGGGAGGTGGTGGTGGTGTGGTAGTAGGCTTTGGGTTGTTGTTGTTGGTGATGGTGGCAATGGTATCTATGGGGGGGGGGGGTAGTAGCAGGGGTGGCTATATGGTAGTGGTTGTAGTTATATGGTGGTAATAGCTTTTGGTTGTTGTTGTTGGTGATGGTGGTGGTTGCGGTAGTGGCGATGGTAGCTATGAAGTAATGGTAGTAGGGGCAATTGTAGCTATTAAGTTGATGGTAGTGGTGGTGGTAGCTATGTGATAGTGGTAATACTAGTGGTAGCGATGGTAGTAGCCATGGGGTGATGGTGGTGGTGATAGCGACTTGTAAACATGCACGTGCTCATAGACTCTTAAGGGAAAGTTGTAGCTATTTTTATTAACATGTTCGACTAGGGTTTTATGTGAGGGTATTGGGGATTGTGTTTGTGTGATGAATATATTGGTGGTAGGTATTTTTGTCTATGTGAGTGAAGGAGACAAAAGGCAAAGTTGTCTGTAACAAGCGTCTCCCCCAAAGTTGAAAGAGTGACAGAGAGCCAGTTTCAAGGTACGTTAATCAAAATGTCTGGACACACGGAGCTTAAAGCAGTTTAAGCCATAGGATGAGGGAAAGACAGATTGAGGGAGAGAGAGTTCCAAAGCTTACTTGTTGAGTAGAACAAAAGGGAAAATCGGTTCACTCTTTGGTTAGAGAGTTAGAAAGAGTAGGGGTGGGAATGTGTTGAAAGGCGGGTGCTCCGTAAAGGATGGGGGTATACACTGAGATAGCTCTGAAGAACACTGATTATTATAATAGTGGTAGAAGAGTTAGAGAGATGCAACATTTCGGCGTGCAGAGAGAAATTGTAGGGAATTAGAAAGAGGAAGTGAATTGATGAGATGAAATAGTTCGATTTTATCCTTTCGAGAAGTGCGGCATGGGTGGAACCTCCCAACACATACGAACAATACTCGATACATGGGCGCAAGAAGCTGTGCAGGGGTGAAGAACCCTCGGAGACGGTTGAGCACACCTAACTTATGGGAAGCTGTTTTAGCTATAATGGTAATATGATCTTTCCAAAAAAAAAAGAAGGAAAAGAAAAGAAAAGAAACACCAAGAATACTGAGAGAAGATGAAAGGTTGATTTGTGTGTTGTTGAAGAACGAGGGAAAGTTGTGTGAAAAATGGTGAAGGGTAGATAGAAGGAGAAATTGAGTTTTGGAAGCATTGAAAGTAACAAGATTTGATCTGCCCCAATCGGATATAGTTGATAGATCAGATAGATAATCACGTGAGTTTTGGAGTGTTTGCATGTTGGGTCGTTGTGGAAAACTAGTTAAATAGTGTAAGGTAAAGTCATCAGTATAGGAGTGGATAGGACTAGAGGTACAGTTGAGCAGATCATTGATGAATATTAGAAAGAGAACTGGAGACAGAACAGCTACTTGAGGAACACCGGAGTTGATAGGTTGAGGAAGTGAGCGATGATCATTCACAACCGCAGCTATGAAACGGCCAGGCAGGAAATTTGAGATGAATGCACAAATTAAGGGATATAACAGAAGGAGGGTAGTTTCGAAACAAGAGATTAGAGGAGGATGACCAAGAATTAGTAAAATAAGAAAGATCACCAGTTACGGTGGATAGATGAGGTGGTGATAGTAGTGGTTATAAAATGGGTATATGTATGTAAGATAACTTGTACCTGTCGGATGCCTTAATGTCCTTTCTAACCTGCATAAAATAGTCTACCTGTTGCCAAAAGAAGGAAGAGAGACGTCCTCAAACACTGAAATAGTTAAAATGAACGAATCTTAGAATACTTCATTAAATTTGACTTTCATTACAGAACACATTAACAATTTAGATCACA
>JBAKBP010026263.1:0-31975 GCA_037953745.1 Lithodes maja | reverse complement strand
CTTCTTTCATATCTTACTAACTCATTGAGTCATGCCTCCTTTCGGGACTTCGGTGGAGACTTTTTTCTATTGCTTACTAGACATATCGAAAGCCTTCGATAGAGTCTGGCACAAATCTTTAATTTCTAAACTACCCTCCTTCGGTTTCTATCCCTCCATCTGTGCCTTTGTCTTAAATTTCCCTCTGGCCGTTCCATAGCTGCTGGTTGTTTTTTTGTTTGTTTGTTTGTTTTTGGCGCACTCTCCCATCCAGGAGTTCGTTCTATGAACGATGGCTGTTTCCTTATTGTTATAGTATTTGTTAAACATTTTCATATTACTTATATATTTCTTTTCTCAAATTAACGATAGTCTCCCTCCTTTTTAGAACTGTTCTCATAGTCTCTGCTACCCTTTTTAAGTCATTGTGTTCAAAGTGTGGTGGAGGTGTGTGGAGTGGTCATGCCACTGGCCTGGTAATCCAAAGGACCCGGGTTCAAATCCCGATATGTCAATGGGAAGATATTATTGGGATTGAATTTGTGCTGTACCTAGTATCAGTGCATTACCACAAAGCCCACCGAAATGCCAAAAATATACCCTCATTGTTCCCTGATTAAATAACACTGTATGAATATTCCCATATTCAAAATATGTTACAGGGGGACAATGCCTAGTGAGTTCACTGCTCAATAGGTGGCGTTCTGAGAGTGAGGGTCTGAGTCTGGAGGGTGAGACGGTGAAGCACTTGAACGAAGCAACCAGCCGCTTCAGAGATGGAGCTGCTTCGAGCCATGATAGATGCTTCACATGTCTCACTCCCCAGACTGGAACAAGACCTCACGGGCTTCACCGTGTTGAGCGGTGGAATGTACAGGCTCTCAGCCTATGCCCGAGAGGGAGTAGTTGGAATATAGAAAAAAAAAAAAAAAAAAAAATATTTCTCTCAAGTTCTCCCTGCCTCTCAGAGCTTTGTATAGGTCTTGTATGATTCGCAGTTGAACAGGTGCATTTTATTTTCATTTTCATTTTGACAAATATCGCACAATAGGCTAGGTTCATATTTGTTTTTGAAGTTTGCTTTTTGTGGACGGCCATCGCTCACTTCCTCACCCTATAAACTCCGGTGTTCCTCAGGACTCTGTCCTATCTCCTATTCTCTTTCTAATTTGTATAAATGACCTTCTCAACTGTACCTCAACTCCCATCCATTCATACGCAGACGCAGACGACTCAACCTTACACTACTCCATTAAGACATGTAAGTTACTAATAAGGTTATTGAAACTGTATTTTTAAATCTGGGCTGTTAACCCCTTCTGTACTGGCACCGTCCTTTTAGCTTTATTCTGGCCACTATTAGACGATTTATTCAGTTTAAAAGGAGCCTCCAGCACTTAACAGGCTTCAAACTATCTCACTTGACCCTTTTTACTACGACAGATCCTTTTTAAACTGCATAAAATCGTCTAAATATAGCTAAAAGAAAATTAAAAGACGTCACCAGTAGAGAAGGGGTTAATAACGGGATAGCTGGGGCGGGCAATACTGATTTCCAAGACATTAGCAGAAGGAAAGGATTTATTTTTTATTATTTTATCTTGACACTTAATCGCGAATGAGGTCCAGAGGAGGAGCACCGAGTGTGTGTGTGTGTGTGTGTGTGTGTGTGCGCGTGTGTGTGTGCGTGTGTCCGGTTTGACATGTGGTTGTTTTGACTAGTGGCCGATTTGACATGTGGCTGTGTGTGTGTGTGTGCGTGTCCGGTTTGACATGTGGTAGTTTTGACAAGTGGCCGAATTGACATGTGTGTGTGTGTGTAGTGTGTGTGCGTGCATGCGTGCATGCGTGCGTGTGTGATACACAATCCTTTACCCCGGTGATCTATTCTCGGGGGCCAATTTAAGAGTGGGAGTTTTAACAAGTGCCCGATTTGACTGTAGGGAAGGGTTGAAAATATTGCTCATAAACATTGCTAGAAACGGATTGGTACTGTCACACGTTTATTAGGTCAGGTACATCCCCTTGCCACACCTGGTATTCTACTGTTGATGTTGTTTTTTGTTGTTGTTCTCCGGCATCTCTAATTTTTCCCTTCTCCGTAGTAAGCGATATTACACCATGTTGGAGACAATTGTATTGTTCATTGGTGTATACATTAAGGCTCGTATGAACAGATTAAAAAAATATGGTCCTGAAAACCAAATTAATAAAAATATAAGAATGGCAACACGCTTGGAAACAACACGATGAGAGAGAGAGAGAGAGAGAGAGAGAGAGAGAGAGAGAGAGAGAGAGAGAGAGAGAGAGAGAGAGAGACAGAGCGAGAGAGAGCGAGTGCGAGAGAGAGTGCAAATCCTATACACAGACGATCTATTTGGGGCTGGCTTGGTATCTTTAAATCTGAACTCTAAGAATATGAATACGGTGGAAATAATATGATGACAGAGAGAGAGAGAGAGAGGGTTAGGTTAGGCTAGGAATAGGAATACGGTGGAAACAATATGATGAGAGAGAGAGAGAGAGAGAGAGAGAGAGAGAGAGAGAGAGAGAGAGAGAGAGAGAGAGAGAGAGAGAGGGTTAGGTTAGGTTACGTTAGGATTGGCTAGGAATAGGAACACGGTGGAAACAATATGATGAAAGTCATATGTTGTGTAGCTAATGTTTGCTTCCAAAGATAGAATACCTATGGGGACTTATCTGGGCTGGCAAATAAACTCCTGTCCTGGCTCTCGTATCTCTGAGCTTAGTAAATAAATGATAATGAGACGTACGGGACTCCT
Organism: Lithodes maja; assembly: GCA_037953745.1. Lineage (NCBI taxonomy): Eukaryota > Metazoa > Arthropoda > Malacostraca > Decapoda > Lithodidae > Lithodes > Lithodes maja. Next base: position 29,213 of record JBAKBP010026263.1, on the reverse strand, counting down.
TTATCTAGGCCAGTGTATACGTGTGTGTGTGTGTATGTGTGTGTGTTTGTGTGTTTGTGTTTTAGTATGTGTGTGTGTTATGTGATGAAAGAGAGAGAGAGAGAGAGGTTAGGTTAGGTTAGGTTAGGCTAGGTTAGGTTAGGTTAGTTTAGGTTAGGTCATTTTTATATTATATTGTCGATGTTGTTGTTTTTTGACATGTTTGTGTGTGTGTGTGTGTGCGTGCATGCATGCGTGCGTGCGTGCATGTGTGATACAAAATCCTATACCCCGGCGATCTATTCGGGGTCACCCTAAGAGTGGGAGTTTTGACAAGTGCCCGATATGACATTGGGCGAGTTGTTATTGGCCTCCCCTGTGTGTGATATGTTACGGCTGGATCGGCAATACATATTCGGGATTCTTGATCGTAGGACAGAAATGGCTTATGTGACAACGACACGCTCGATTCCAGTCCCAAATACTATATGCTCCAGACAACAAAAGCACCAACGCCCTACAGAGTTATCGTCTATGGTAACGAGGTACCTTAACTCGGCGAAAGTGTACAACAGGGGTAGGCTATGAGGCTAAACTCCCTCAGACATTTATAGGTTACGTTATTACTAAAGAAATGCAATACTCAAGAAACTACGTTAATATTAAGCCTCTACTAATGTAGAATAGAAGCAGGCTAAAGGTATGACAGTGAAATGCTAAATGACAAATGTACACGCCTACTTGAAAGCGCGTGCCCTAGAATAACTGTCCCCTACTAACATGCACTAGCATGTAGCATACAAGATGTTCATGATCCAGTAGATACCTAATAATACACATGGAAGGAACATAAACAGTAGTCACTTATTGTAATAATGAATCTATACTTGGAATAACTAAAAGGTTGCAGGCAACAGTACTGCGCCGGTAGCCTACTACCGCATAGGCTACTTCGCTTCTCTCACTCTGTCTCCCCTCTGAGTCCGTATGCGCCCTACGCAATAGAACTCCGGACACAGCAGCAAAACGACAGTGTAGTTAATTGATACATGAAAGTATTAATAGTGTTGTCTTGTGTGTGAGTAATGTGTATTGTAAAGTGTTACATACATATACTTAAAGAGAGCTGCAATGCATAGTAAAATAAAGATATAGCCCACTCATCATCCCCATGTGTTCTAGCTAGCAGGCCAAGTCACAGGAACAACGAGTCCCAGCACCGAAAGCGAGAACCCAGGAAAAGACTGCAGAGAACACAAGGACAGATAAATTACGTTACTCTACTATACCGGCACTACGAGCGAGCTGTAGTCTCTGGTACTGCACTCGCTCCTGGCTCGGTAGGCAAATCAAGGCTAAGTCCTCGCCCCTCTACAGACAACTCCTGGGCATGGTCGGGCTCTTACACATGGCACTAGTCTAGTCACAAATTGGATGATGAGCTGGGCATATAACTCGTGAACATGTAGAACGTTCACCAACTATCCTCATCAAGAAGATCGCTGTTCACATTAACCCCTTAAATCTAATACATGTAAATATATGCTTGTCCTAAGAGTAATACGAGAGGTGAGTGCTGAAACTCCTTTAGGACCTCAAGGGAAGGTTATGCATTTAAATAGAGAGAAGAATGAAATGAGAGTAATGTCGTCAGAGAGAAAGAGTGCAACCGTGAGAAGTTGGGAGAGAGAGCAAGGGATGTTAGAATCTCAAAGGTTCTAGGCAACCTGATCATGGAACACACAGCGAGCCTCCAGGCAATGTGCAGTACGACAACATGGGCAGCCCAGGCAGCATAGGCAGGCGGCAATGGACTACCAACCCTGTCGCGCCTAGCTATAAGCGCAAGGCTGCCAACCGGTCCATACGTCTGGCAACCACCCCCCCGGCAGCGTGGCGCATTGCTACCCTCTCGCTCTGAAGCCCAACTCACTCTCTCTCTCTGAACTCCCATTGTCTTATCTATCAACTTCTCTATTGATACTACATATTAAATGGAAGGTCTCGACATGGCTTAAAACAAAACCCACCACTGGTTAGCACATGACGAGACCTTTGCAGAGATACAAAGAACATAGTTATACGTTGTCACACTCAATATAGGCAGCCAGCACGGTACAGCGGTACAGAGGTACCGCACAGTGGCGGTACAGTGGAGTACCAAGGAGTACAATCAGGTTGCGTTGCCACGCACTGGGTGCGTCACAGCCCCCCCAAGATTTTAGATAATCGACCTTAGAAGCATTATCAAAATCTGACAGGCAACCAACCGACCTGCTACCCTTAGCTGCCACTAATTGCAAAAGGTGCACAACAACTGAAGTGTGAATTATACATAAAACACAATATCGCATGCATCATGCTACAACAATAAAGACTTACAAAACTAAAAAAAAAAAATTTCTCGTTTATTTTATTGTTTTATAATCTTTTTGGACGGCGTTATGATAGCCTAATTTTACTCCTGCTCAACCCACACACCGTGCACGACTATCCTGGATCATCAACCCTTGATAGACAATCTGCTATCACGTTCTCACTCCCGGCAATATGCTGAATGTTGAGATTATACTCTTGGAGCATTAGGGACCACCTGGTCAACCGCATATTCCGATTGTGAAACTGATTTAGGAATTTCAAGGGATGATGGTCCGTATAAATCGTCACTACCGGGCCGTAGGCTGGAACATAAACTTCGAAATGTTTGAGCGACAAAACGATAGCAAGAAGCTCCTTCTCTATAGTCGAGTAATTCCTTTGTGCCGAATTAAACTTGCGAGAAAAGAAGCTCACTGGGTGTTCCAAGCCCTCGGAATCAGTCTGCAGTAACACTGCCCCGGCACCCACACCGCTGGCATCAGTCGCCAGCTGAAAACTCCTGGAGAAGTCTGGGGCTCTCAAAATCGGATGTGTACACAGCAGGTGCTTGACTAGGTCGAAAGCCCTCTGACACTCCGCAGCCCAACAGAACTTCACTGACTTCGACAGTAGATCAGTTAACGGTGCTAAGACAGTAGAGTATCCCCGGATGAAGCGCCTATAATAGCCTATCATACCTAGGAACCGCATGACCTGGCGCTTAGTGGTGGGCCTGGGAAACATATTGATAGCCTGTATCTTGCTCAGGGGGGGGCACACCCGGCCTAACCCGACCACGAAGCCAAGATACTGCACAGTAGCCTTTACAAACTCGCACTTCCTCAGGTTCACCACCAGCCCAGCATCGTGCAACTTCCCAAACAGGGTCTCTAAGTGCCTTAGGTGATTTTCAAAATCGTCATCATACACTATCACGTCATCAAGGTAGACCGTGCAGTTAGGGATTTCGTCACAAATATCGTTCATCAGGTTCTGAAACGTGGCAGGTGCGTTCTTAAGCCCATAAGGCATTACGTTACATTGGTAGGTCTTGCCATCTACCACAAAACCACAAACTTGCTTAGCTCGGTCCGACAGGGGTACTTGCCAGTAGCCTTTTACAAGATCAATTTTAGTAAGGTACTTTGCATTCCCTATCTTGTCCACGCTGTCGTCAACTCGAGGCAAAGGGTAAGGGTTGGTAGTGGTCAAGCCATTTAGCCTACGAAAATCTATGCAGAACCGCACCTTGCCGTCAGGTTTTGGCTGCAACGTGACGGGTGATGTCCACTTCACATAACCTTCAGTGATCATCCCTCTCTCAACCATGTACTTTAACTCCTCCCGTAAAGCTGGCAACTTTACCGGGGGCACACGGTAGGGCACTGACTTGAAGGGCACATTATCACCGACGTCCACGTCGTGCGTTACCTGAGTAGTGAGACCTGGGTGTTCGGCGAAAACAGAGGGGTATGACCTGAACAGGCCTAGGACAGCAGCACCCTGGTGCTCAGGCAGGTGACTTACAGCTTGCCTAGCCTCTTGTTCAGTATTCCCCGCCCACTGTTCCGCGGAAATGACACAGTCCCAGCTATCCTCCTCAGCAGCATGACTGTCCCCACCTCCTTCTCCACCCTGGCCGCTGCAGGCCAGCACAGGGACAGTGAGAGGCTCTGAGGGGCGTCTCACATACTCTTTCATGAGGTTAACATGACATAACTGATGTTTTTTTCTACGGTCAGGTGTTGCAACGAGATAATCAAGGTCGGACAGTTTCTTAGCCACCACATACGGCCCAATAAACTTGGCAGAAAGAGGGTGTCCAGGCAAAGGTAAAAGCAACATTACCTCCTGACCCACCGAAAACTCCCGAAGCTTCACCTTGGCGTCATACTGGTGCTTCATGACCGCCTGTGCATTAACCAAGTTATTACCTGCCGCTGCCATGCAACCTATAAGTCTCTCCCGGCTCTCAAGGATATATTTAAGTACAGACCCCGGCTTCTCTTCGCCCTCCCAGATCTCTTTCACCATACTTAAAGGTCCTCTCACATTATGGCCAAAGACTAGTTGATTTGGACTGAACCCCAGGCTCTCTCCTGGGACTTCACGTGCAGCGAACAGAACATACGGCAGACCCAAATCCCAATCAGTGTCATGTTCTGCACAGTAACAGCGTAGCATACTCTTCAGGGTCGAGTGCCACCGCTCCAAGACTCCCTGACTCTCGGGATGGTAGGCTGACGACACTACAGAACATATACCGTGCAACTGAAGGGTTTGCTTGAACAATTTGGATGTAAAATTGCTCCCCTGGTCTGACTGCACCTCACGTGGAAATCCATAACGGGAACAGAACAATAATAAGTTTTTAACAACTGCCTTTGCCGAGCCGTTTCTCATGGGGTATGCGTCCGGGTATCTCGTAGCCACATCCATGATTGTCAACAGGAATTTATTGCCACTACTAGTAGGTGGGAAAGGGCCAACCAAATCTACTACAACTTTGCTGAACGGAGGCCCGGTGACAGGTATGGGAAACAAAGGTGCCTTCGGGATTGTCTGGTTAGGCTTCCCCGTTGTCTGGCAGGTCGCACACCCAGCCACCCATGCACAGACATCAGCCTTGACCCCAGGCCACCAGAAAAACCTGCCCAATGCCGCCAATGTTTTTGTTACCCCCAAATGACCCGCCACCGGCACATCATGCGCCAGACACAATAAGGACTCTCTATACTTATTTGGAACAACCACCTGGTCTACTACCCTCGCACCGCCCTCCCACTTCGATTTGGGGTCTAGAAATCTGCGGTACAATATCCTGTTGAGCCTAAAAAATCTCCCGGCTTCGCATCCCCATCTTCCTCCAACTCTATGGCACCATTGCTATAACGAGCTAGGCTAGCGTCTTGCAGCTGCTGCTCACTAATGTCCCTGGGCGTCAATGCATCAAGATGGTTTTGTAATAAGACATTACCCCGGCTAGTAGGCTCTACTGCCTTAGTGGCTCTCGCTACAGCTCTTGCCTCACGCGAAGTCTTACCCAACTCTGCCTTGTTACACACCATATCTGGGCCAGAGTCAACTCCCGTGTTTATTATAGGTCCAAGTACCGAATCACCGAGAAGTGCAGCAGAATCAATGTCCCTTTTCCTGCCCTTAGCAACCTTCTCCTGATCCTTCCTCCACTGTCCCCGAGGTTGAGTGCTAGGCTGTGCAGGAGCCGCAGAGCGAGATCGGGTTACCACACAGGCCATCTCATCCTGTTGGCACCTCCCAACCCATTCCCGATTCTCACCATCCACGTCGGCCGCCCTCTCGGCAACGACTAAGGGTGGAGTCCCGGAAGTGGGCACCGCAAAGTCGTTGCCGAGAAGAAGGTCGACGCCCTCAACTGGCAAACACTCAACGATCCCTACATCCAGCTCCCTGCACACCTCTCCCACTCTCAACTCCAACCTCACAAGTGGGTATGACCTCGTAGCATTTATACCCTGCACCACAACAACTCTGGCCGCATTTATCGGTTTCCCTGTGAAGTTCCTCAACAAAGTTTGCGAAGCCCCCGTATCCCTCAGCAAGTCAACCCTCCGTAGTTCACTCCCCCAGCTCACAAACCCGTGCCCCCGATGGCCACAGAAAGTGTCCCGGACAGGTGTCGAGCCTTCCGTACGCTTCTTTACCGCGTGTGCCTCAGCTGCTGACAACCTACCCCGGGCAGTTGCTGCAGCCTTCAGAGACACACCGATACTGTGAACCAATGACACCGGCTTAGCGGGAGTGTTACTAGGGCACTCACGTGAATAATGGCCTAGCTTCTGACATTTGTAACATTTCACATCCCCAATGGGCTTCTTCCCTTGTGCGGGCGAAGAAGGGGCCTGACCTTTAGTAAACGGGAGAGGCTTGTGTTTGTAGGTGTTATTAGGTGCAATGCATTTAGTGTGGTTATGTGTGTCATAGGATTTGTTATTATCAAAAACTCTGGTGGGTGGGGTATAGCGCCCCTTCTGCCCTGACTCAGCCCTCTGAGCGGCACCGCAACCACGAATCAATGATAATCTGAAGTCTGCCATCTTGGCAGCCTCCTCTACTGTCTTGGGACATTTTTCCTTAATGTTCAGCGTTAGATCGGTTCCAGTACATTTGTAAAACTGTTCCAGATAGAAAAGTTGCTTAATTTCCTCAGCCGACTCTGCGTGCTCGGACCGAAACCAGTTATTACCTGCATCTGTTAAGTCCCGTGCGTGCTCCATAAAACTGACGTCGCTCTTCTTATTCACGCCACGGAACTTCAATCTATAAGTTTCGGGTTGCAGTTCGTAGGCCCGGAGCACAGCCTCCTTCACCAGTCCATACACTACACTCTCGTCCAGTGACAGTGCATCGTAGGCTTTCAACCCCTTACCCACTAGACGTGATGAAACTAATGCTGCCCATTTAACCTCCGGCCAGTCATACTCACGACACTTCTTTTCGAAACGAGCAAAAAACTCAGTCACTGCTGTCTCATCAAATGCGGGTACTAACTTAATTAAATGCGAAAGTGAGTCTGTAACCCGGTGCCCATCACCGAGATGACGCCCCGTGGTCTCTACTCTAGACTTCTCGACATCCATTTCAGCCTGGTACCTGGTTGCATCCTGATTGGCTTGGATTCTAGCAACCTCTATGCGTTCTATACTAGCCTGTTGTATCTGAGTCTCCTGCAGCTTAAACTTAGCTAGTTCTAGCTGAAATAACATCTCAGGAGACAGGCCTGGGGGGGGAGAGCACAAAATGGGGGATCCACACCGAGACGTGTTTACGGGTAAGCCAGCTTGCCCTTGAGAACCCTCCTGCTGCATCGTGCTAAGACTCGCTGGCTGAGGGCCCAGCTCAGGGGTAGAGTGGAATGGAGGCTTGGAGGGAACCCCCCAAGACCCCACTCCACCCACCGCCCCATCGCCATCACCCAACAAACATGCCACCAAATTCTTCTTGGGCCAACTGTCAGGACAGTCCCGCCCCAAAACCGTGGCTAAACAGCGAAGACCGTAACAATCAATAGCCTGCAGGCGCTGTTCGGTCAAAGGTGTCTGCAAAAATGCCCGGGCATCCCTCTCTCCACTTATAACACTCCCCTCCCTAAACATCTGTTGTACTTGCTGGTTACTAGGCTGTACCGTGTTATCCTCCCCCGTAAATGATGAGTCATTAGACATAGTGCTGGTTATACAATTGCTGTTCATAAAAAAAAAGAAGTGCTTATTACTAATTGCAGTCTCGACTCACAAAATGTTAAAGATGCTTGAATGACTCTACTCTAGACACCCCCAACGAAACAATCTGCAAGTCCACCAATACAATAATGACACAATAAAAATTCCTCCAATATGCAAGAAAATTCTAGCCAGCTCTACTAGGTAGCATAGAATAGTTCTCCAAAAAACATGTGATAGGATACTACTGAATCCTGGGCAAGGTCGCCATTTTGTTACGGCTGGATCGGCAATACATATTCGGGATTCTTGATCGTAGGACAGAAATGGCTTATGTGACAACGACACGCTCGATTCCAGTCCCAAATACTATATGCTCCAGACAACAAAAGCACCAACGCCCTACAGAGTTATCGTCTATGGTAACGAGGTACCTTAACTCGGCGAAAGTGTACAACAGGGGTAGGCTATGAGGCTAAACTCCCTCAGACATTTATAGGTTACGTTATTACTAAAGAAATGCAATACTCAAGAAACTACGTTAATATTAAGCCTCTACTAATGTAGAATAGAAGCAGGCTAAAGGTATGACAGTGAAATGCTAAATGACAAATGTACACGCCTACTTGAAAGCGCGTGCCCTAGAATAACTGTCCCCTACTAACATGCACTAGCATGTAGCATACAAGATGTTCATGACCCAGTAGATACCTAATAATACACATGGAAGGAACATAAACAGTAGTCACTTATTGTAATAATGAATCTATACTTGGAATAACTAAAAGGTTGCAGGCAACAGTACTGCGCCGGTAGCCTACTACCGCATAGGCTACTTCGCTTCTCTCACTCTGTCTCCCCTCTGAGTCCGTATGCGCCCTACGCAATAGAACTCCGGACACAGCAGCAAAACGACAGTGTAGTTAATTGATACATGAAAGTATTAATAGTGTTGTCTTGTGTGTGAGTAATGTGTATTGTAAAGTGTTACATACATATACTTAAAGAGAGCTGCAATGCATAGTAAAATAAAGATATAGCCCACTCATCATCCCCATGTGTTCTAGCTAGCAGGCCAAGTCACAGGAACAACGAGTCCCAGCACCGAAAGCGAGAACCCAGGAAAAGACTGCAGAGAACACAAGGACAGATAAATTACGTTACTCTACTATACCGGCACTACGAGCGAGCTGTAGTCTCTGGTACTGCACTCGCTCCTGGCTCGGTAGGCAAATCAAGGCTAAGTCCTCGCCCCTCTACAGACAACTCCTGGGCATGGTCGGGCTCTTACACATGGCACTAGTCTAGTCACAAATTGGATGATGAGCTGGGCATATAACTCGTGAACATGTAGAACGTTCACCAACTATCCTCATCAAGAAGATCGCTGTTCACATTAACCCCTTAAATCTAATACATGTAAATATATGCTTGTCCTAAGAGTAATACGAGAGGTGAGTGCTGAAACTCCTTTAGGACCTCAAGGGAAGGTTATGCATTTAAATAGAGAGAAGAATGAAATGAGAGTAATGTCGTCAGAGAGAAAGAGTGCAACCGTGAGAAGTTGGGAGAGAGAGCAAGGGATGTTAGAATCTCAAAGGTTCTAGGCAACCTGATCATGGAACACACAGCGAGCCTCCAGGCAATGTGCAGTACGACAACATGGGCAGCCCAGGCAGCATAGGCAGGCGGCAATGGACTACCAACCCTGTCGCGCCTAGCTATAAGCGCAAGGCTGCCAACCGGTCCATACGTCTGGCAACCACCCCCCCGGCAGCGTGGCGCATTGCTACCCTCTCGCTCTGAAGCCCAACTCACTCTCTCTCTCTGAACTCCCATTGTCTTATCTATCAACTTCTCTATTGATACTACATATTAAATGGAAGGTCTCGACATGGCTTAAAACAAAACCCACCACTGGTTAGCACATGACGAGACCTTTGCAGAGATACAAAGAACATAGTTATACGTTGTCACACTCAATATAGGCAGCCAGCACGGTACAGCGGTACAGAGGTACCGCACAGTGGCGGTACAGTGGAGTACCAAGGAGTACAATCAGGTTGCGTTGCCACGCACTGGGTGCGTCACAGATACAAAATCCTATACCCAGACGGGGACAACCTAAGACTTCTAGGTTCCTCCTCCTCGTAGTCCTTCACCTCAACCGGGGCCTAGTGGACCCCTACCTCTATTATGTTAGGTTAGGCTAGCTTAGGTTAGGTTATGCTAGGTTAGGTTAAGTTAGAGATATTAGGATTAGTAGTTAGGTTAGGTTAGGTTAGGTTAGGTTAGGCTAGGTTAGCTTAGCTTAGGTTAGGTTAGGTTAGGTGAGGCTAGGTTAGATTAGAGATATTAGGATTAGCAGTTAGGTTAGGTTAGGTTAGGTGAGGCTAGGTTAGGTTAGAGATATTAGGATTAGTAGTTAGGTTAGGTTAGGTTAGGTTAGGTGAGGCTAGGTTATGTTAGAGATATTAGGATTAGTAGTTAGGTTAGGTTAGGTTAGGATATTACACCATGTGGTGAAATTGGACGATTTGACTTTGGCAGATTTGTGATGAAAGAGAGAGAGAGAGAGAGAGAGAGAGGGTTAGGAAAACATAATTATGATGAAAGAGAGAGAGAGAGAGAGAAAGGGTTAGGCTAGGTTAGGTGGTTGGAAAAAATATGATGAAAGAGAAAGAGAGAGAGAGAGGTAAGGTAAGTGTGTTTGTGCAGCTACCCTTTACCTATATTATTTGGAGAAGGAAAGGATTTTTTTATCTTGCCACACCTGGTATTCTATTGTTGATATTGTTGTTTTTTGTTGTTCTCCGGCATCTCTATTTTTTACCCTTCTCCGTAGTAAGCGATATTACACCATGTGGAGAAATTGGAAGAAGGGTCACTAGACCTGTTGTTGCTTGATTTACTTTGTACTCCTTTGTACTCCTTTGTACTCCTTTGTAGGGGGCTTTTCAATAAAGTCTATGGATGTAAAAACGAAAATGGAAGGGCACCGAGATACTAAATATTCCTTGTAACTCCAAAAACGGAAATGGCATTTTAACTCTTACTTAAGTACATTCCCCCAAAATGTAAGTGAGTAGTTAGTAGTCCCATCTATCTATCTATCTATTGCCTGACGCCGTGATCCCCGAAGGGGTGGCCACGAACGAACCGCCCCCATGCACCTCTGTCCCCAGTCAGTCGACGCCCCTCCCCCCAACCAGCACCGCCTTCGTTCATGAGTAGTCCCATGTGCTACTTAATTGATATAACTTCTTACCAAAGTGACCAACACTGACCTCATCCGGTCTTGTTATGCAAGAACTAAACCCGGCGGCCAGTGCTACTATGGATATTAATTCTTCACCCCGGCGGACCAGTCGCTCAAAAGAAAGCATCCTAGTTTAACTGAAAGCTATAAGATTGGAATGGGTGAGTTCGTTTCTCGGCTCAGCCGTTAACATCCCGGCGGACGTGGCTCCCCACGATGCACCCCCAGGATAAACGTCCGACTGTACCAAGCAACGAACGTTTTTATCTGTTAAGTTATTTGCGGTGGAAATTAAGTTGTGATAAAGGAGGAGGCATAGCCGGACACTCTCGGAACACAATTTTAGTAACATGCCGGCTCAGCCAGAATCAAACTAGACGCCGTGAACAAAACAGACAAAATCCATTACAATCCAGTACCAAACACGGATGTTTTGAATTTTAACATAACTCTTAGGTGTTTCCCGGCGGAAAAATCACGTGAAACAACTAGAGGCACGTTGTTATTAAGTCTTACTCTATAAAAATCCCGCCGGAAGGGCCAACCCTCCAATTTGGAATGAAGAACGGTATATACATGGCATGCTTATACATGAATTGTAATCAATATATCAATAATAATACACCTTCGCCATATATAAAAATAACCTACATGAGGCCAACTAGATGGGGGCAGATGGCGATGAATTAATCATTGTAGCACAAACCTGCGATCCAGCGATGACCACACAAACACGTAGAAACACGAAGAGTAGGTTGAAGAGCAGCATGGCTCTGTGCAGGATCCCTCGGCTAAGTGAGACAATCCACGAGCACTAGCCCCACGTGGCATACTTGTTGAACACCCAAAATGGACCGAACAACAGGCCCCATTTCACCCTATAAAAAGCCTCATGACTAAACAGTGATCTAAGAATGAGCTAGGGAAATAAAACACACATGTGGGAGCATCGCCTTATCACAACGAGGACTCCGCCTAACACGTTTACTATAGACCCTGAAAAACAGTCTCCAGGGCCCGCATTTAACCCCTTCGGCACCGCGCGGCCATCCCGCTCAGTAGGCCTACATACCGCTCCCTCCCACCCTGCCTTCATCCCTCCCACGCGCATTATCCACCCACTAAACCTTGCCAAATACCCATTAATTTGTATAGTAGAGTAGTTAGGTACAACAGGATAGCAGTATTAGAAGTATTAGAAGTAGTAGTAGTATCAGTAGTCGAAGTTATCAAATGTTCCCTACTAAATACACGTAAATAATAATAATGATGATAATAATAATAAATGGCATAATAATGCGTATGAAGACCAAGATGGCGAATGCATGGAGACACACAAGCACTATAATCCTGTGTGGGTGGGGCCTAGGGGAAAACTGGGCCCTGGGGAAAAAATCTGCCTCTCATTAGTCGAGCCTCGGTGACGTCACAGGGCTCTGGTTGGCTGCTGGGGAAAGGGGCGGAGCTTCCTATATCCCCAGTGTGACATACAGTACCGTAGATAGAGCCCCAGGCAGCAAAACCGACTGGCAGCATTTCTTTTAATTTATCACGTACGTGTGTACGGAACGGTATATTTTACTGAAGCGCTTATCACATATATGTGTACGTGACGGTGCCGAGGAGGTTAACACTCACGGCCTACACAAGTCGATAAGCTACCTGACCTCAGCACATAACATGTACAAATGAGCAAAGACTCACCATAAATGAGGGGAGGTGACGAACAAGGGAGGGCAGGAGCACCAGGGACACACGTCCGTAGCAAGCGGGCCCGGGAGAAATAAGGAGGAACAAGCTCTTCGAGGAGGGAAGCAAAGCGTGCACAAACAGCAGATGCATGAGAAGCGCAACGCTAAGATCAAGTTTAATCTTTTTATTTTATTATTTTTTACTAGTTTTTTCTAGTAGTGGTACCCACATCATATAGGATGAGTCCGTGAGTGGTATTTAAGAGCGTTTCGCTAACGATGTATGACAATCGTATTTTGATCTCTCCCAGGCGGGAAGTTTGAAAGACAAGCTTGAGTTCAAAGATTGGCCATAAACAATGTTAAGGCGCATCGTCAATGATGAAGGGGCCACTAATAAATAACATATTTGCGGCAGGTGGGGGTGGTGAGAGTCCGTGTCAACCGGTCCAGTACCAAATACCAGAGGGTTGTAGTGCTGTCGGGAGGAATGGAGGGGTCCGTTCTCACTGTTATCTCGAGGGGTGTCGTCGAGCTGTTTGTCACCTGAAGGAGATGGTCCGGTGACACGAGGGCCTCAGGGTGGTTCCGGTCGGAGGATATAAACACACTGTTTATCTTCATGTTGACTCCGGGTTTAAGGGGTGTTACGACCTGGCACTCGGGTACACAAGGGCTCTCAATCAGGACTCGAGTACGGCTCGCTGCCACAACGGAAACACACGATCCCAACCCCTGAGTACTGCCAGCCGAACAAAAAAACACCAATACCCTCCAGAGTTCGATCTGCTATAACGGGGTATACAAGAACTCGGTACTAGTGTTCAACAACAGACTAATAAAGAGACAGGAATTATCTAGTCTGGTCAACAATCAAACAAAGAAGTAAGAAACAACAACACCAAAGAATAGTGTTGGCCGAAGCCGAAGTAATCCACCCTTGACTAAGAACTTAAGAAGTCCTCCACCCTCTACTTCGGATCGGCACTATTACGTTACGTTAATTAATAGTCCTTAAGCATCGAGCAAGGAATCTTCTGAAAAAGTTAGATGCTTCTCGGATGCTCGTAAGAAGTACGTATCGGATTTTGAACAGCAATTCAATAAGCAAAACACTGGCAATTAAATATTATTAAAGGTTTAAATTGGCATAAGAATAATTATAAGAATATGCAATAGTAAATGGCAAACATTAAAAAGAAGTACTCCGCAAATGCACCGGCAATAGCCTACTCGGATTGTGCTCGTGGGCCACTAATCACTAAAGTAGCCAAGCGTGCAACACATGAAATCAATAGTGCATAAACAATATCATACATAAGGAAAGCTTCAATACTATTCTGTATCTGCTGATCGAGTAAAGTCTAGCTGGGATGTAGTAGGCTAGGAAACAATGGCTGAGCAAGCGGCTCGTAGCCTAGCGAAGTCCTTAAGGCTGTGCGGCCAAATTACGTTAATTGACGGGGTGCTCTCTTGAGAGATCCAGATCGCTAGTATCTGGTTCTCTCCTGGCGACCCTCTCAAAGTCAAAGCAAACGAGTTAGCACAGTGTTGGGTGGCAGAGGCAAAAGCCCTCACTCGCAACACAGTGCTAAACTCACAAGGTACACAGTCAGAAAGACCACCTAGGCTTCCCACGTCTCCGTTGCGATTGTACAGGTTCAACAAAATCTAGTACACATCGGAAATCACAACACCAGTAGCCCTATCCCAGTCTAGCATTACCTAGACCAGCAGAAAACAGGAACAATAATAATAACACACAGGGAAATGCATATACGAGTGCAACAAACATAAATCAATCCTATTCTAAGTTAACCCTTCCAAAATAGGCTATCTAATAGGCATATATCTCGTGAGAACTCAAGCGATAATACGTTGGCTGACTAGCTCTGCACCAACGGGACCATGGAAGTTAAAAAGGGTAGGGAAAAGAGGAGATAAGAATGTAAAGGTAGTAGAGAAAGTTCACATCAGTCAGAAGAATATATATAGTTAGCAAGGGAAATGAGAAGTCGCTCTGCCTAATGAGTTCTGAAGAAAAAATGGCTAGACTTCCCTTTTTATACCCGGCCCTCTAGTGAGCCCAACGTGAACTACTAAGGACCGCCCACTGACAATCATTACGTAATTTCTCTCTCTCCTCTGGGATAGACAAAGGCTTTCCCAGCACTGAGGGGAGGGGGGAGGGGGGAGTGCTAGTGAGTTAGGCCCACCTCCCGCATGGCGCACCCACTGACCCCCAACGGTGGCTGCTGCTACTCCCATCATTACAAATAAGTTTTACACACAATACTTATAACTAATGATATAAAATAGAACTCGTTGACTCAGATGAAAACAAAATACATATTCATATTACTTATAGTACAACGGCTCACATTAACTAAGTTAGGAAACTCTACATCGACTACAGCCAAAGTTCCTGCCCTGACGATCCTAGCGAGAGTGGGGCATGACTAGGCGTTCTGTACAGCATGCTCACACTGGACATGCGTCACAGGGGCTGCTGGAGTTGTTGCTGGTGGAGGAGTTGCTTGGGCAGTGGCCACTGTAGGAGTGTTGAAAGTGGTCCTCCCAGGTGGGGGAAGCCTGGCAGTGAGGGGGCCTGTGTCATAGGTGTGAGGGTGTGACACAGGCTGGCTAGGTGACCTCGCAGTAGAAGTGGCGGCGCCTTTGATGTGCCGCCACTTGTAAGTTGGCTGGAAGGTGGGAGCCCATCTCTACGGTGGTTTCACACGACGCCCGGATCTCGTACATGGTGGATTAGATAAGAGGGGTATTAGGCGGTGTGATTGAGCATTCTGAGGGGTATGGAAACATTAGCAGGGGGTGAAGTAGAAACAGTTTTCTGAAAGTTAGAAGGTTCATATGACAGTAAATTAGGCATGATGGGAGAGGTGGCTGGTTGAATAGGGGGCGTGGCAGTGGCACTTGATGGAAGGGCCTGGTCAGGTCTCATTTGAGCAGGTGTACTGGTCAGGGGAATTAAGGCATCGGCTGAAACATTAGGTAAGGGTGAAGAGAGGGTGGTTATGTCAGAGCACAGGCGCCTGAGTAGATGCTCGTGCGTCTATACAGGTATCTATATGTATATATAATGTTATTATATATACATATAGATACCTGTATAGACGCACGAGCATCTACTCAGGCGCCTGTGGTCAGAGGTGGATGGCTGTTGTAAAAGGGGAATATTTTTTAATATTGGTGAACTAGGAAGAGTGCAGGTAGGTTCTGAAAAATTTAGTAGACTGACAGAAGGGGATGGGAAGCAAGGGGTGGGGGGTTGTCTGATGACTCAGCTGGAGTAGACAACTCGGGAGGGACAGAGACAACGGGAGGAGGCTGTGGAGAGGGGCTGACAGATCCGAATGATCTTGAGGGCAGAGTGAGCTGAAGGGGATTTGGGTGATTATGTGGCTTAGGTATAGGAGGAAGAAGTTAGCGGATGAGTTCCTCCCTTAGGAGAGGTAGAGGGGAAATGGAAGGAAGAGGAGGAGGAGGGGAATCTGAAGTCCCCAATTTCTGGTCATTAGTCAAAGGCAACATGTTTTTCTCTGGGGAATCTGCAAGCATAATGGCATTCTCATCTAAGGGTTGAAACCTACGTACATATCTATTTCGGTATGTGCGTGACTCACTAAAATAGTTTATGGTTACCTGGTAACAATTTAGAACAATTAAAATTTTAAAAGGACCTTGATATCTGGGTTTTAATTTGGCCGGCACGGGCAGTTGAGCAACCATCACGAGGTCACCAACGTGATGAGGACTTACTTTGGCGGTTTCATCAGGTTTTAGGTCTAATTGCAGATATTGGAGTTGTCGCAGTCGATTTTTCAAATGAACCAGGGACTGGTCAAAATTAGATGAGGGCTCATAGGGGATAGCTAGATGACGTAATGGGAGCAGTAGGGGGGGGGGGGGGGGGGGGGGCACTCCAAAAATGCGTTCATGGGGTGAGATCCCGTCTTTCCTGGGGCAAGTGTTAATTCCCCACTGAACGATTTTTACCTGGCTAGGACATCTCCTTAGTATTCATCTGTTGCAATCTTGTCCGGACTTGGTTTGCAATCGTGCGGTGGCTTCGTTCACAGATTGAATTCCCTTGAGGCCAGTATGGGCAGGAGTGGCTGATCTTATACAAACACATTTGAGATAGTTGGGACCAGATGTGGCTAGTAAATTCTGGGGCTTTGTCTGAATGTATGGCTTCTGGCAAACCGAAGTATGGGAACACATGTTGGATCATGGCTTCTGCTACTGCTAGTGCGGAATGCTCTTTAGCGGGGCAGGTGATCACATACTTGGAGTATGTGTCCATGAAGGTAATTATGTATTTGAAGCTTTGACTTCCTTCTAATGGACCCATTACATCAACGGCTAAAAGTTGCCAGCCTTTAGTTGCCACTAACCTTCCGGAAGGTCCTGAGGTGCGGGTCCTGTCTTTACCTAGGGCACAGGCGCGACAGGCTTCGGTGATCCGTTTGGCAGTGATGTAGGGGGAAGAGGTCCAATACACCTGTTGAAAGGTGCCATTATGCATATGGATGGATTGCATGGTGGCTAGGGCAGTGGCTGGGGTAATTACAATTTTCCCTTTGGATGTGAACAGATTATCTCCTCGTCTAGTAAGTTGGGAGAACATGGTTCGGGGCATCCAGTCAGGTTTTTCTTGTCGTTGGAATAGCTTGAGTAGTTCTTGTTGTTCTTGATCTGCGGAATCTTGATGGTGGACGGCTAACATGGGGTGAACATCAAGGGGGGTAGGGGGTGTCTCTGGTGTGGAAACAGTGGGTAGTCGGGCCAGTGTCAGCATTGGTGTGGAGTTTCCCAGGTCTGTAAGCTATTTCAAAGCCGAATTCTTCTAGACTTTCTCTCCATCTGACAGTTAAAGCATTCTTGGTGTCGGACTTCCTCAACCATTGTAGGGCGTGGTGGTCGGTGATGATGGTCACTTTTACCCCAGCTAAGTAGGCCTTAAAATGCTGCAGGGGCCCAGATGATACCCAGGCATTCTCTCTTAGTCACAGGGTAGTTTACTTCTGCTGGATTTAGGGTTCGGCTGGCACAGGCTATTATGTGTTCTCGGCCCTCTCGTGTTTGTCCTAACACGGCACCTATTCCAGTTTGGGAGACATCTGTGTATAATCGAAAGGGTTGGGTGTAGTCGGGGAAGAGACAACGGGTGATGCAATCAACAATTCGTTCAGGGTATTGAAGGCCTGTAGGCATTGCGGCGTCCATAGGAATGGTTCATCTTTCTTGGTCAGATTATGAAGAGGCTTAGCAATGGTGGCATTTTTTTGTACAAATCTTCAATAGTAGGAGGCTAGTCCGAAAAATGCTTGGACTCTTTTGACATTAGAGTGGGGGAGGGGGGGGGGGGGAAATATTCCCAATGGCATCTAGTTTGTGGGTGTCTGGTGCAATTCCTTTGTCGGATACGATGTGGCCTAGGAACTGTACTTCGGTCTTGGCCAACGTACAGTTTGAGGGTTTCAGTTTTAAGTTGGCTTCTCGGATTCTTTGGAAGACTTGTTGGAGGCGTTGTAGGTGTTCAGCCCAGGTTTTTCCGAACACGATGATGTCGTCTAAGTAAGCCAAGCAGGTTTCCCAGGTCAATCCTTGCAACACGGATTCCATCAACCTAGAGAATGTGGCAGGGCCATTGCATAAACTGAAAGGCAATACGGTGAATTCATATAGGTGGCCTTGGCTGGTGGCGAACGCCGTCTTCTGTTGATGTTCGGGAAGGACTGGCACTTGCCAATATCCTGCTTGCAAATCTAGGGTAGTGAACCATTTAGCTCCAAGTAGGAAGTCTAGAGAATCATCAATCCGGGGGAGGGGAGTGGCATCTTTGATCGTGACATCATTGAGTCTGCGATAATCTATACAGAATCTGGTCGTCCCGTCTTTTTTCCATAAAAGTACTACTGGGGACGACCAAGGGCTTGTCGAGGGGCGGACCACTCCGGTGGCCAACATGTCTTGTACTTGGGACTCTTCTTCTTGTCTTTGAATGGGATTTTTCTTCTGACGGGTTGCTTGACGGGATGTCCCACGGCATGGATAGGATGATGGAGTACGTTGGTTTTTCCCACATCTCGATTTGAAGTGGCGAAGATGTCTTGGTAGGTGGTTAATAGATTCTTCAGGTCGGCTTGTTGTTGGGGGGTTAGATGGGAAGGAATAGAGGGTAGGGGTAAAGGAGTATTAGAGGGAGTATCAGCGGGAATGGATAGTTCTTCTGCATAAGGCTCTAGTTCTCTAATGGTTAAACCTTTTGGTAGGGTAATGGGCTGGTCTGATATATTGGCGATTTTTATGCAATTTAATTTGTTAGAAATTATACTAGGAGCAGTTAGGCAGTCCCTATCAAAGGGGCTTTGGAGGTGAGGGGGTCATAATGGCATCCCCAGGCAAGGTGGGTACAATGGGGATCCACTTCTCATGATGAGGGGGGAGGGTCACGAGTTTGGCAGTGACTGCTTGAGCGATGGGCATTTTGCAAGGGGGGGAAATTGGAGTTTGAGGGGAAGGAGCAGGATTGGGGGTGTTAGGGAAGGAATGGGCTGGGTTAAGGGTAAAGTTTTGGTTGAAAGAGGGCAAAGTCGGGGGGTATCTCTAGTCTGGGTTTTTGGCTGGGTTCCTCGATGAGAGGCACTATTTATTTATTTATTTATTTTTTTTACTTGGGGGGGGGGGGGGGGGGGGAGGGAGGGAAGAACGTCCGTGTCTTCTCCCACAATCAAGGGAAGCACTTAGTTTTGTGAGTAAATCGAGACCCAAATATCCATCGTATAGGGTCTCTTTGGGGTCATACACCACGAAAGAGTGGTTTGTTCCGTGATTAAGAACAAGGGTATTTACAGACAGGGGAAGTGTTTGTCCAAAATGTCTTATAACTTTGGCATCAGCACTTACTAATACAATTAAGGAAGGTTGGATAGTGCCTATAAGGCTGTCTTGTGTTGCTTAAAGAAAGGAGCGAAAAGGCATGATCGGGATGCTCCCGTGTCGATCAGTAGGCGGGCCTTCACCCCATTAAGAGTGAGTTTCCTGTAGATGGGCAGTATTTCCGAGTCTGCCTCCTCATGAGCCCCCGCCATTCTGACAGTTATTAGTGTACGGGGGCGGTCTGAAAATCCAGGTCTTGTGGTGCCTCCATTTCTGACTCTGGTTCTTCTCCATTATCTTCTTCGGATCCTTCATCAAACCCGGCCATGCCGTCCTCCGTAATGGTGGCGATCCGCCTTGGTTTAATCCAGGGAATCTGGGCCCACCAACTGGGTGATCTGGTCCTTCTTCTCGTCAGTTCGGTAAAAAATCTCCGCAATGACATCAGCAGACACTGGTTGTTGCACGGTTTCCAGTCGGCTGGGCGAATCCTGGCCCATTCCTCGGCCTTATCACTGGCTCGGGGGTCCATAGGTCTAGGAGTAGGTACGGTGGCCGGGTGTGTGGTTGCTTTTTGTATGGCGGCTACCATGTCTTGACCCCGGGTTGGCCTCAGGGTCACAATCCGCCTTACGACCGGCATGTCTGTGTCGTAATTAGTTGGTTCAACAATGGAGAAATGGTCCGCCACCGCCAAAGGTAGAATCCTCAACAAAGCCCTGAAAATAATCTTCTTTCTTTGGGCGGGGGTTTCCTCGGTGAACGCGGTAACAGCAAGCTGTGTCACCTCACTGATCGTGTCGTCCAAATTCCCATTGTATTTGACTTGGTGAAAATGCCTGTCCGAGATTATTTGGCCTAGGACAGGGTTAATGGCGGCTTTTACATAGTTTTCAAATGGTGCCCAGGTTAAACCAGGCATTGTTCCTGCTCATACCCTGATACCTTTCCTGCATATTTACCTAACTTAACTATTACTGTGTAAATCTTGGAAGCGTCTTGGTCCTGGAACATCAGATCCAGGACGGGTTTGACCATTTCCATGTAGGCCTTTGTTCCTATGTCGTTTTCCTCGGGCTTAAATGCCGGGATATCGGGTGACTTGGCTGCTATGGTGATTGGGTAAGTTGAGAGTGCAAGTAAGAAACAAATTAAGCAAGCTGATGTGCCGTATCGAGACACTGCTGCCACCAGTGAAATGTCGGGTTGGTATTTCAACTCGACTTGGTATAATCTCGATAACAATCTTATAATAAGATATCTTGAGATAGAATATGCTCGACAGGGTCACGTCTAGCTTTATATATCTTGCATCAACTCTTTATCCCAAGGCAGCATTCACACAATAAGAACACAACATTACTTCACACTTTAGTTTATTCAATTGGCATAGGTTATGGAATAAAGTATATTGTTCTGTCATATAGGGCAGACAATAAAAGGTACACAAGTGACGTATCAAATATAGAATGGTCTATAATGATAACTTAAATATATTTGGTCACATTACATTTACACACAGTATCAGTAATATAAATATGCAGGAATAAAGGTGTTACACATGTACATAGGAAATCAGTCAGATGATGACACGTATGCGAGCGTAGCGTCTAACATGAAGATTTCTGGCACAGGGCGAATTGACTTGAAACAGCGTTCACTAGCGTTAGGCGGTGAGCGCTTATCAAGGGGATTAACGGGAGGGTCGCACAGGTAAGGTAAATGCAAGGTAGTGCGTTCGACCCTAGGTCAGAGAGACTGCTTTGGTATGAATTTATAATTCAAAATAGTGCGACTATAAGACACTAGTGAATGTTAAAGATATACTAAGGAGCTTATCGGCAAGGTAGTTTAATTTGGAACTAACTTATCTAAGTGGTTTTTGTGAAAGACAACATACGGATACGAAAATAGATTTAGACCGGGTATGAGATCGATACACACAAGTATAAAATTGAAATTCAAATTTAGATCAATGAATCACTATAACAGGGTTTTGGAATGAATGCAAGTTAATATAAAATGTGGAAAATACACTCAATTAAAATGCGACTGGAAATCACAGTAAATTAGAATTCAAATGAACTCCGAATAAAAAGGGGCATACATGACTAAGTTGTACTGGGTTGAAATACTACGATAATAGTATTAAAGGAAATTTGAATACATTAACAAATCCCTATCTGGCAATACGTGGATCAAAGATATGACGTAACGCGCATAAACATACGATTTAATTAAATATTTACTATTAAAATGGTAAAGTAAAAGTAGAAACAGTCTCTATGATAATATGGAGACACAAATATAAAATAACTTGAATAAGATTTAGTATAAATGTGTGAAAAAAATTATTAATTACCCACACACGTAGATCAGATTAATTCACAAGCACTGGTATAAACTAGATAGCTCGAATAATAGAATTAAGGTAAATTCAACGGAGGGTTCTGGACTTTTCGGTAAGGAAAGATAGATAGATTAAAGTTTGGGCATAGGTCCTAGGTAAATGGTAGTAAATTAGGGAATATCTTCACAGTATACGCTTTCGCCTCAACTTGGATACACAAGAGAATAAATAACATACTGTATATAGGTGACATCTGAGAGTATTCCGTCTTGAGCCTGGCTCGAGATAAGTTTATATAACGGATGCACAATTAATAATTATAAATATTACCACAGGAAATATACTTCAAAGGGTACACGTAGCAATATCTGATGTTATGAATTCACTTGCACAGATCAAGATTTATGGGAGGACAAATGACTATGTAACATGTACACAGATCGATAATTGAACAATTATATGGGCACAGATCCTTGGCACAGATCAACTTAATAACACTTCCGGAATACTTGCATATATTACCTTACCTTCAACAATAGCCACAAATTGAGATACGCAGAAACACTTAGGGTAGCGTGGGGGAGGAGAAGGGCCAAGTACGAGGGTCGGGGCGTCACAGAGAGTCCGGGCACGGCGGCTGGACGTAATGGGGCCACCTTCGTCAGGAGTCCAAGGAGCAGGGCCAGACGTCAGGGTACTGCTTCGGCAGGAGTCCAAGGGGCAGGGGTTGGACGTCAGGGGACCACTTCGTCAGGAGTCCAAGGGCAGCTAGGGTGGCGGTGGACATCAGGCTCCTTCTCTCTCAGGGGGGAAACGACTCCCGGACAATAATCCGGGCGGAGTGTTTAGGTAGTTAATACTCCCAGACAATAATCCGGACGGAGCAACCTACTGAGTTTGAACTGACTTCCTGTAGTTTCAGTCAGTACATATTTGGGTTATTTCTCTTGGTCAGGTTGCATGATCTCGCATGAATAGGGGCATAGTAATACATACAAATTGGCTATGTTGAGGCTAATATTCACATGAAAAATATATTATGGTGCTTAATGACATCGCACTGAGGTTCTCGTCTGTTTGACCTTTGGTTCTTTCTTATACCATCAAGCCTGATGATGTAATTCGTGATTTTCTGTTCACTAATTGTTTTGGCTATTTGGATTGTTTATGTAATGATTTTCTTCCGTGGCACTTCCTATCACCATTTCACTTTCCTTCTCGTCTGGCAGCTTCTTGAGGATGGAGGGCCCCAACGATTTAAATACTCCCAGGGCTCTTTATGCTTAGATTGCATAAACACTTTTTCATCATAGTATTCGGGGGAAAGTTCTGCCTTGGCTGTTTGAGCCCTGCACTGTGATTGGCGGGGCTGTGTGAGGTGATGATTGGTGGGGCTTGACCTGCCCTTCGGGGGTAACTCACCTGTTCGCCCGGGAATTAGAGAATGGGTCCAGGGGTCAGATTTCCCATTCTCTGGAGAATGGGAAATGAATCTGTTTTTAAATCCTTTTCTTCTGTTCTCCCTGGATTCTCTGACGGTGGCTATTCTGTGTGGTGGTCCTTTTGGCTCCGTTATTTCAGTAATTATTCACTTTTTCAGGCTCCTAAGATGCCGATTAGTATTTATATATAAAATTATCCCAATCTATTAATTAGCTCTCCAAAAAAAAAAAAAAATTGTGCCAATAAGCTCAATCAAAGAAAACTGCAGGGGTTTAAGGGGAGATCTCTACTTGAGGGATTTCTTTCTTGACCCCTTTCTCCCTCATGTTTAGCCCCATTGTTTTTGATATTATAAAATGTTTGCCCCATTAGTTTAGCGATTTTAAGAACTTTCACCCCATATTAAGACCTTTCGTGCAATTCAGGTGTCGATTTTATCCTGGCGAGCGATAGCGAGCCTGCAATTTAAGAGGAACCGGCCTTCGGCCGGGAAATTTTCTACCGAAAAATGTACAAATTTATCTTGAAAAGGACTCAAGGGGGTGTCATTTTAAGCTTGATGGAGGTCTAGGGAACAAACTAAATACCTTCCCTTAACCCGGGAACTGCGGGAAGACTCTTAAGAGTTCCCCCGGCGGACTGTGGGAAGACTCTTAAGAGTCAGGGAAAAAAAAAAATCCATTTAAAACACCCAAAAAAAAAAAAAAAAAACAAAAAATATTTTTTTATTTTTTTTATTTTTTATTGCCCCTGGGCCATGCCAAATATCACTCCTCCACCTCCCCTCCTTCCCCACTTTCCTCCCCTCCTTCAGTTATCACCTATTTTCCCTGTTATTCCCTTATTCTGTGGTATATTTTCGTGCTAACATTAGCGAGTTGCAAGCAGGGCATTGTCATCACTGTTAGCAAGCGAGTGCAAGAGAGAGAGAGAGAGTATCGATCGACAGTGTCTCTCCAGACTTGGGGAAAAGTGGCGGGAAAGGAGATTGCCTCAGCCATACATTATGTAACTCCCGGCCTGTATCGCCGATTTTGACCATCCAAACGCTGTTTCCACTTGTTTTATTGTTGTAACAGGTTAATACCTTTATAATCAACCTATAATAGGCGCATATTGATAAGTATTAATGCTATTTATGGTAAAATAACGATGTTAGTAATGGGAACAGCTCAAATACGTCAGCACAGGAGTGTGGTGTCTCATACCCCCCATGCGCACTTCACAGGTTAAACAAACTAAATATATGGTTTATAAACTCCCCTGGTGGTCACAAAGGTTTTTTAGTATCCCAGCATACAGGAAAGGGTTAATATTATTAGTTATATTAGAAGTAGTTTTTTCAATTAAAATAATTTCAATTTGCTATATTTCATTATCATTATATGCTGTATATATATATTGTTATGAGGGGAGGCTTCGGGGAAAGCAGATGCTCCAATAGCCTAGCCGAAAGCACTGTCCAAAAAGAAACGCTGTAGCAAATAGACAACAATGCTGTAGTCAAGCACCCAACACTGCCCACCGTACTACACTAACCCTGCAACAGACACGCTCTTAATAACTGATGTGACGCTCACCGCTTCCCCCAGAACCGCATGGCTTACTCGCTAGGACTCGCCAGAGCAGAGAATATAGCTATAGTCTACCTATCATTGTGTACTTTCCTTCTCGAGAAAGCTTGTGTTGCAGACAGTTCAGAACTGTTCTTTATTTTCGTCTGTCACAATCCTTTCTATTTTATTTAGTCAATTGAAAGTATTGTGTAAAGTAGTTTAATGATGGGAAGGCGAGCGGGAGAGGGAGAGAGAGAGAGATAAGGTGGTGTGACTTGGTGGGGAGTGCGGCGTGTGGCTGGCCCCCTTACATAGGCCTCGCGGGATTCGTTGCCTCCTGCCTAACACTGCCTACTACGCGGCTGCTTACTGGGCGACTGTCGCGCGCCCTCGTGCCATTCTTGCGAACTGGGACTCCAGCCAGGAGGTCCATGGGAATATCCTTGTCAGATCCTTCCCAGACAGCATACTCTAAGCATCTCCCTTGAACTGTCCCACACTCTTGTCTTAGAATCTTTCTCTCCTACTGCCTCTATCATTTCCACTACTTCCTCACCTTTTATTAATACCAATCCCCCTCTGGTTCTCTGCATCCACACCTTGAATTGGTGGCCAGACTGTATTATATGCTGGATCTCACATTTTTTATGTACTAGATTAAGGTTGAAGATAGTCATTGTCTTTTTGGGAGATTGTATTGCTCAGACTGTCTCCATCAATCACTAATGTTTCTACAGGGTTAAATAATGCTACACTAGGGATCAGGTACCTTGCTGTTGGTGTTTTCACTGTGTGTAGGTTATTTTTGAGCTACACGACACTACGGATTCTGTGGGTTACCTGGGTGGATCTTTTGTCTGTGTACCTTGGAGTTTAGACTGTGTAGTGCGTGAGGGCTGCTTGCCTAATCCACCCAACACTGTTCTAACTCTATTTGCTTTTACTTTTGAGGGTCGCCAGGAGGATACTCGATACTTGTGATCGAGAATTCTCAAGAGAGCACCCCTTCATATTAACGTAATCAGGCCGCACAGACCCAAGGCCCACACTAGGCTAGGAGCTGCCTTGCTCCACCAGAATTCTGTACCTTTGCGCATCCCAGCTAGACTTTATTAACCCGGGTAGACATTAGCTGGATTAGATCATATACTCTTTTATGCATACCCATTATTTTTACACAAGCATTTTGAGGTCTAGGTTGCTGTAGAGAGACACAACCAGCATAGACCGGTTTTGTTAATAGGAGTACTACTTTTTCGTGGCGAGCATTATTACAGTTGCACCGCTTATAATATTCTTGTGTCCAATAACATTATATGTCCAGCCTTTTTGTGTATTTAGCCTACACGTGCATTGTCCTGCCTCCTGCTATTTTGTGGTTCCATTTCCGATACGTTCTTCTTAGTAGCATCCGGCATTATTCAGAAGAGTCCTTGTTCGGTGCTTGAGGACTTTACAACACTTTCTTTCATAAAGGAGTGACAGATATTATTGATTAAAGTAACGTTAAGTAAACCTTCTTCTTGTTTGCATTAGATCACTCTTGTGATTTAATTAAGTTAACTATCTTTTCCTTGTGTACCATAACTAAGCAACCATATGTTATAGGTAATAGGCTGTTTCAGAGAACATCAGCCTATAGTAGAAGCACATAGATACTGAGAGTTAAGATACCCCGCTATCGCAGATATAACTCTGGAGGGTATAATTATGTGTTCTTTGTTCGACGGGATTATATATCAGGGGTTGGATCTAGCGTTTCCGTTGTTGCATATATGCCAGTCTAGTCCAATGTATAAGAGCCACTGATTTATACGAGACCCGATCATAACAAATGGCGACCTAGCTCAGGATTTGGTGAACTGACATATAATTGCAGGTTATTGTGCAGATTTTTCTCACAGTTTAGGCAGTGAACATTTGTTGATTTTGTGGAATATTTTTTGAGGACATGCAAGAATATTTTTTTTTAGCAAAGTAATATAGCACTTAAGCTGTCTCTGAGAATTTTTTATTGTGAATATTGTGGTATAAGAGTTTGGGGTACTTCTTTTTTGTGTATCAAAGTGAAAAATCTTCAGTGAGCATCATGTCTTATAGCGGATCAGTGCAGGATGAAGA
Organism: Lithodes maja; assembly: GCA_037953745.1. Taxonomy (NCBI): domain Eukaryota; kingdom Metazoa; phylum Arthropoda; class Malacostraca; order Decapoda; family Lithodidae; genus Lithodes; species Lithodes maja. The sequence continues at coordinate 2,349 of JBAKBP010026263.1, read as the reverse complement.
CACAGTACGTGATGTAGAAGCTAAGGAGCAGCAGCATGGGCAGGTTGTTAACTTGGTGAACAGTGAGGAGGATGCAAGGAATTTTTTACAATGGCCTGTTACTTCCGACCGGTTGGTGGGTATGAATCGGTACGGTCTCCAGTGCTTAGCCACAGCTATCGGTCATGTATGTACTAGTGGCATGACCAAGGATGACCTGATGACGTGTGTGCTGGGTGGGGTGACTGGCGTACAAGGTAGGGTGACTGCTCAGAGCCCTTTGGCTGAGCTTCCCCTTCACTCGACTCCCAATCCTCCTATTGGAGTACCCCCTGAGCACGCTTCCGCAGGTTGGTAGTGACTGGCAGGGTGATTTGCCCCTGGGGGGATCACTGGGTATTTCTAACATCATTGCATCTCCTTCTCCTCCTCAAGGTTTGACCCCGGAGATGCTCTTTCAGCTCGAGATGGCAAAACATCAGAGTCAACAGCAGATAGAGCTAGCTAAGATAGAAGAGAGAAAAGAGCTGGCTAGGATGCAGTAACAGACGAGGGAAGCTGAGCTTAGGACTGAACTAGAATCTACAAGATACCGTGCCGACATGGATTTAGAGAAGTCTCGTGTGGAGACGACGGGACAGCGACTCGGTACTGGAAACCGTGCGCATGATCAGTCTCTGTCGCACCTTCTCAAACTGGTCCCTGTATTTGACGAGTATGGTGTCACAGAGTTTTTCAATAGATTTGAGAAGAAGTGCCGGGAGCATCAGTGGCCTGAAGTTAAGTGGGCGGCCCTTGTGTCCTCTAGACTCGTAGGTAAGGGGCTCAAGGCTTACGATGCACTGCCTTTGGAGTTCTGCGTTGTTTATGAGGAGCTCAAGGAGGCTGTCCTGCGGGCATACGAGCTACAACCCGAGACATATAGGTTAAAGTTCCGGGGTGTGACTAAGGGGCGAGACAGTACCTTCTTGGAGCACGCCCGGGACCTGTCCGACGCTATGGGAAACTGGCTCAGATCAGAGAAGACAACTACATTTGATGAGATGAAACAGTTGATGCTTCTAGAGCAGTTTTATAAGTGTACGGGCGGCGACTTGACTTTAAACCTTAAAGAGAAGAACCCAAGAACTCTCGTATAAGCAGCAGAGATGGCTGATCTTTGGTTGTCACTAATTCGGGGGTGCGGCTCTGCACAGAGAAACGATGTAGGCGTTAAGGAGCGTTACCCTCCCCCTCCCCGGAATATGGACACACATAAATTTAAAAGCAATGACACCAAGACTGATCACAAACCTAACACCGCGCCGTTTAACTCTCCCAGACATATATGACGCGATCGCGTCATATGGCAGAGTGAACCAAAAACACATATGATGCGATCGCGTCATATGGACTTATTATATTGCTAGAAAATAAGTTTATGACGCAATTGAGCCGGTTTTTTGGCTGGTAAGTCCGATAAGTTAGATGTACATGTGGAAAAATCTAGCAACCCCCTAGCGTCCCTGTGAGGGCCCCGCGGTGGTAGAGAGAGTCAGTTTCTTCCCATCAGTCAGCCTAGTAGGTGGGTGTGTGTGGCCCTTTAAACCAAGGGGCCTCCATTTTGCCCAGCCTGGCTGATATTACCGCCCTAATATAACCCAAACGAAGTGCTATATCGTTGGGTTATCGATGGATTATTGTGTTATTCTTGTTTAGGGTATAAAAACCATGTTAGTGAAGTGTTTTGCTAGTCTGGTGTACGTGACCAAGGTGGGCTCCACGAGGGGCCATGGTTTCGCTTGTTTGTGGATCACTTTCATACCATATTGAGTCAATTATATTGCTATTTATCACTTGAAGTAGTGTATTTTACTTGTATAAGTGTTTATAGTGAAAACACTTTTATTACTGGTCGAGCATTCTCTGGTGTAGGCTACGTGACCAAGGTGGTGGAGGGAGGGGCCATGCTTTTTGCCAAACGTTTTGCTTGTTTGTGGAACACTTTCATATAAATATCAGTCAATTATATTGCTATTTATCCGTTCAAGTAGTGTATCTTACCTTGTATTAGTGTTTCTTAGTGAAAAAAACTTTCATTACTGGTCGAGCATATGTCGCCATGCTCCCTCAGCCCTGTGCATTTTTGCTCGATAATTTAGTGGTGGAAAGTGCTTGCATTTTTGCTCGATAATTTATTGGTGGAAAGTGCTTGGGAGGTAAGTTTTTTATGGGCAAAAAGCACTCTATATATACGGCTTGGTGGCCACGAGGGAATCTCAGCAGTGTGAGTAAGTACATTCAACATTTTTGGTGGTGGTGGTGGTGGTGGTGGTGGAAATGGTGGTGGTGGTGGTGGAGATGGTGGTGGTGGTGGTGGAGATGGTGGTG